>VZTI01004112.1:620084-630213 GCA_013397865.1 Struthidea cinerea
AAAAAAAGATTTTTACAAATTGACATAATAATGGTGTTTCCATAGACTTATTCTGATACTTTAGTACTGTATTTGAAATAACAGCAATTGTTATGAGGTTTTCAGATACATTATTAACAACATGAAAATGGGTACAGTTTCAAACTACAATAAAATATGCAAGAGCTAAATATTTGTTACTGGATTCAATCAGCTGAAGAGATTTATGACCTGACTTATGAGGGTAAAAATATATCCAGTTAGGCACAAGTTATAGCTAATCTTGCCCTCTAATGTGGAGTTAACAAATGGACAGTTAAATAAAAAGAATTTAAATGCTATATATTCTTTTTGCTACCTTTACCTTTGGCTGCATGAATTTGCGGAGAGTTTTTTGAGTTATATTTAACACCCACAGAAGACAAAGTCAGACTTTCCATTCACTTTAAAGGTAGGAGGACTTGTTTATTAGTCATTTTAGTAAAATCCAGTGATTTTCCTGTCAGCTGTGGAGTGCTAGTGATCCTGGACTGTTCTAAGAGACATTTCAAAAGGTTTAAAATGTTGGAAGATGTTTGAAAGATGCAAAATGTATGTTGCAAAATCTTAAAAAGCTATTTATGAAATCATGACTTCTTATAAATAGACAAGAAACTTCAGGGTTACTTACACAGAGAATATGGTGTAATTTCCAAACCACTGCTTTCACTGCCAATTAGGACTAGTAAGACTAGTAAGATAATAGATTTAGAAGTAGCAATAATATCTAGCAGTAAAAGATATTTCAGAAATCTGTAGCCTTCAGATGATTCACATGTGCTGTAAAATTGCTTGGAGGTGAGGCCACTTCTCTGCTGTGATTCTGAAGTGCCTCAGCACAATGCACGCACTGGTGCCTGAAACCTTATACCATTTTTCAGTATAATTACTAGTGGTAATACCTACTAATTGTTCTTCTAAAAGAAAAACTATGGGCAGACCAAAAATTCTCCATTCCACCTGAAATGGATTGAGGCAGCATAGAGACATCTGTATCAGCATGGTTATATACTCAGTAAAAACAAAAAGAGAGAAATTGCTACCAGAAGAGTTTTATAATTTTCACTTGTTGTGACATTAGATGATCTGTCAGCCTTTAAATATATTTTCTTACATATGTAAATATGTAATGGGTTGTGCCCGCTGAGATTAAACCCTTCTTGAAGCTTTGGAATGAATCAAATGTGGTTTGCAAAGTTATAATTTTACAGACTGAAATATGACATTGCGCTGTCTATAAGGTTTCACTTTGTTCTGCCAATAAGTCAGGAAACATGGATTAACACAATTAAAAAAAAAAAAAAATTCTGGATGATTTAAACGTACTGATGTAATGGGTTTTTTTAATGTGTGGTTAAAGGAGGGGTTATGTCATGATGTACAAGCCACTGACATGATCACATGGAAAATTACCTTCTGATCACTTGCTTCCAGATCAGATATTAGAGGATTACACTAACTTGTGGATTGTCTCAGTGGCATCTCTTTCAGATGTAGATCTTCAGATGCCTTAATTTCAGTCACTGTTTCTTCTGGGTACAGCAGTTCAACAGAGTTACACTGAGGATTAATTTGCTGGGTGGCTTTAAAATGGTTTTCTTGCTCCATCAGAAAGCATCTGATCATTCTAGTTCTTATTATTGGTAAACCAATATGGCATGGCCATGTTTGCTAAAATTAAAACTAAGAAGGGCAAATTAATTTACCTTGAGTGGTGAACATGGTTATACTATTAATGATATTCAGCATGAGTAACAAGCATTAAACTGTATCTTGAAAGGAGTTTATCAACAAAAACTTTGATTTGGTACAGTGAGCCTTTTTATGACACATCTACTGTCCAGATTCTTCATTTTGTCGTCTATCAGCTCTATTGTATTAGCCAGGAAGATGTGACAATAAAGGCTGAGCAAGTCTGTGCTTAGGAAGTAATATCTTTTATTAAACAGAAGAAGAAGGAAGGGAAAATATTATCAATGCAGTAAGAATAGCAGCCATGGTTTCGCTTTCTGAGTCCTGAATATAGAACAGTAAATGTAAAAAGGGACAAGAATGAGCTTTCTGAAGTCTTGCTTTTAGTGAGACTTTGACACATAGGTTCCACCTGATTCTCAGTCCGTAGCCAGAACATCTGTTTGCTGTCCCTGTCTTGTTTGGTACATGCAACACTGGTTGGACTGGATGCCTTGAGCTAGGTATCCACACATAGTTTAGACTACCTTGCTCCGAGGAAGGGTGTGGGGAAACTTTATCGTTTTGCATAATAGCATAAAGGGTGAACTCTTAGAAAAGGGAAGGGATTCTCCTGCCCCACTCTCTCCCCCAGCAGTCTGAGCACACATTTGATGAGCAGTGCTCTCATGTTTAGGTTCATATTCCCTGGACTGTACAAAACTGTAACCTATTATGGTCTAATACTCAATGTCCATATGCATAGAACTCTTCACTAGATGGTATTCTCTCTTCAACAGCAAGGGGAGCCACAGAGTAGATCTGGGGCTCAGGCACTCTTCTGTACCTCTTCTTAGGCTGAGTGGAGGAGGTCAATGAGCCCAAAGCTTCTGTTTCTCAGTCAAATCAGTAAAACGAAGGCAATTATAGCAGATAGTGACTAACAGGAGGGAATTAAAATCCCCAGCACCCACACCTTTCCCTTTGTAAAGGGTCACAGTTACCTGCGTGGTGGTCTAGGTTATGGTGGGATGAAGGTGCTCAGCATTGTTTGTTGGTTCCTTAGACTTTTGTCAGAGAAAGACAGAGCATCCTTTAGGTGTCCTTACAGTGCTCTCCAGAGGTGCTCAGGGCCACCTACAAGTGGCATTTTTAAGGAACTTGTGCCCACAGAGTTGTCCTCAAACCAGTGAAGCTCAGTGTAAACTCTGATGCCTACCCACTATAAGTCATAATAGTTAGGGACTTTTGTTAAAGCCATATGGAGTCAGGAATATTCAAAGGAAAAAGAAGGATAGCTGTAAAAAGGCAAAGAGAAAGCTCTCCTCCCAAGTCTAAGCATTGGAAGTAGAAGAGGGCTGGAGTGATGAGTGTGGAGATAAGTGAAAATTGGAATAGAAGAGGAAGGAGATGAAAGAAGAGGAATGAATGATATAGGGGTGCATGCTGGTGAAGAATGAGCAGTGGGAAGCAGGGATTGGAAGAGAGTCTTCCTCATTATTCACATTCAACCAGGTCATCAACATGCTACTGTCTTACAGGTACAAGGACACCTGCTGATGAATGTTTTCAGTATAGATCAGTACCTTGATTTAGTCCACAGATGTCTTGTATTTTTCAATTTGCTACTGTTTAGCTATATTAAATAGTTCACTGTCTTCTCTTGTAAGGTAAAACTAACTCTTAATGAAAGCAACAGGTCTAATTAAATGGTCTGTCCTAGGACTTGCCACTGTTGTGATTCATTTCTCCACAGTGATCCATCTTAGTAGCCAACTCAAACAAACAAGAAAAAATAGTAAGTCTTAGGTTGAAATTACTTGGGATTTAATCACTGCATAATGCTTCCCAGATGAGATTGTACACTTTCTCATAAATGTCTGCAGCTTGTTTGTTAACCATGGCACGGTTTGTCCATCTTTCTTAAAGTGCAAGGATAGCATTTTTCATGCAGGCAAAAACATCTAACAAAAACAACTGAAAAGCTCCTCAGTTTATCCAGACCAGGATAGGGATCTGATTGTTTCTTCACTCTAATCAAGGTCATATCAGATTTGTCACAGGAAAACTGAAGAACTAAGAAATAATTCAGAGTGAAAAGAAAATTTAAGTCTGATGATGATTCCCAATAAAATACATGGAACCTAGGGACAGCATCTGCACTGAAGATGATGAGATTTAGGTGCCTACATCCCTTTTCAGTTTTTGAAAGCCTTTGTCTAAACCCCTGGTTTTTTGTTGTCTTTCCAAAGAAGGTTTATCGAACAATCTGACAAATTAGTTGCATTGTAGTTGGTGCCACTCTGCAGATTAGAAAAGGTCTATGGTAATTTTTGCCTCTATAATGATCTTGAGTTTTTCTAGATGTACTTTTGCTAGCAGTGATGGGATGTATGTGTGGGCGTTAGCATTTTTTGTTGTTTGGTTGTTGGGGTTGTTGGGGTATTTTTTCTGCATTAGCCTGTTTTAGTGCTTCATATATCTAAGAACTGCCTTAAAAACAATGGACAGATTTTGTTCTTAACTTCACTAGTCTAAATCTAGAGTAATAGCCAAAATGATTGATTCATTTAAATTGTAAATTCAGAACATTTGGTAATCCACTTAGCTGGGTGAAGCACTAACACTGTCATTTTTCCTGCTGCTTGTAAAGCTTCTACAAGCTCCTCCACCACAGCACACAGTTGCCTGTGATTCCTTTTTTCTCATTTTGGCATTGCTTCATAATTCTTCCATAACGTGCGTTTCAGCTTACAGCAGAAGGAAGCAAAAGGAAGGCCCCTTTCCAGTATCCTTAGGGAAGGCAAAGTGTATTTGCAGAGAAATTACATGGAGTAACAGGAGCAATAATGTGTTTACTTTGCTGTCTTCTCACAAACACTTTCATAAATGCATTTGAGAAGGAAGGGATTGCTATGGGCAAATGAACTTCTATCAAGTTCAAGTGTTTGGAAAAGTTTATGCTTTTTCCTTGAGCTGTCTGTTCTGTGAGCTTTCATAGTACAGAGCTGGGCAAACATGAGCTTCAAGGTGCTAAAAAGAGAGACCATGAAAGAGCATAGGCTTCAACAGAGAAATTCATTGGAAATGCCTGCTGCTAACTGTCATTCAGAGAGAAGGGAAGTGTGGCTTAGACTCACACTTATGCTCCTAGGGGAAAGAAGTCATTGCTGGAAAGCAAAGTTCAACAACAGATGAACTCATGCAAATGAAGGAAATTGCTGTCTTCTGCCTCCCTGGCTGTTTCTGCTAAGGGAAAACATACATTTCCCATAATAGAGCTCTCAAGTTTTTTCTATATCTTGATAAAGATGTTTGTCCATCTTCTTCCTATTAGTAGTTTCTTAGACCATTGCTTTTCTTTTTTGTCAGTCCATTCTGAGACTGAGAAAACTATCTCTGTGGCAGCTGCTGGAATTGTTTGGATTGAAAAGTAATATCCTGAATAATAATTAGATATTTTAGCTGCCTTTTAACAGGATTTAGAAGGTGAAACCAGGAAAGCTACCATTATGTGAACCAACACATGCTGCGCAGGCTCGGGACAGCCTGTAGATTGCAGCATGTGACCTCTTTACCTAAAGGGCTTTTTTGGTGGGTATGGGGATCAAAGTGTTGTGGGGCTATTTTGGCAGAGCCTTTGGAATGGCTTGTGGACAGGCATGCACCTCGAGGAGGAGCACAGAAGCATTCTTTGTGAGCTTCTAGGAATGCTGTAGCTGTGTCTTCTAAAAGCAGTTTTTGGAAGATGTAGCCCATCTGCTGATGTAGAAGAGAGGGTGGAGAAGGCTGAATCATGGCCACCTCTCTTCCCTGTTCTCACAGGGGGACTGAGCTGTGATTTTGCCTGATTCCTAACAGGCCTCCCTGAAGGAGGGAGAAAGTATTTTCCACCTTTGTCCCCACTTCTGTACAGCAGCCACTGAAAAGGCACAAATATAAAACAGAGAGAAAAGACCATTTTGTATTTTCTAGCATGTTCTATATATTGAATTAAGCGAGGATCCTTTGGAAAAAAATAAACAACTCCACACATGAAATAATATACATCACAGAGCTAGGGAAAGAATATGATATTTTTTTTTTTCCATCACAATGTTGAAGCTTATTTTTATTTCTCTTTCAAACAAAGTACAAAATATTATTCCTGAAATAGATGTCTAATAAATTTGTTGCAGATGTACATGGCATTTCAATTCTGTAAGACTGAAATGTCCCTACTTTAAATTCAAGGGAAAAAAAGGAGCTGTATATTGGAATAAGAATTTGTTTTTAAGTTGAAGAATCGGATGCTTTGACATTAGTGAGCTTTTTTCCCTTCAGAAGAAAGTGTAGACAAAAGTGATTGAATTTTAAAGTATTTTGATTTTGACAGAATTGTATTTTCTGTTAGAGAACTGCTTAGCTGAAGTTATTCTGGCAGCTTGGAATGGTGTCACTTGCGTAAATAGAGTTCACTGACTAAATTACTCACTCGAGTAAACAGACTGTTGGCATTAGTAGGTAGTTCCTCCCTCTAGAGGAGATAATCTTTCATTACATTTTCAGTGGTCCAGATATTTTACAGCAGTGGAAGGACAAGAATGTTCAGAGTACCAAGATCCAGAGAAAAATGTGTCTTGTAGTGATTTACAGGCAGTTTTGCGTAGGCAGTTTTGCTCTGATTCATCTAGTTTCCTGCTTTTCTGCTCTGCTCCAACCTAGTCATGCTTGCCATCCTTATTTGTGTCTATCCATCCCTGTTCCCTCCTGCAGCTTTACTGCTAAGGCATAATGTCACCTATACTCACTCTTTACAGCTCTGAATTTCTAATTAAGCAGTGATGTACTGGCAGACAGTGATATCCATAGTCTCAGTTCCCTTGATGAGAGACAGTAAAAAGAAGAGCAAACAGTCTATTTTGCTACCAAAGTGCAGCGTGCTCTTTGCAGAGAAAACAATCATTCCCATTTGCTGCTAAATGAACATATTCGTGTTTCTTTGGCGTTCGCAAGCCGAAGCTTTCAAGGTATCGTGATCTCACCATGTTTTGATCACTTTTCCCAGAGGATGGCAGAAAGTGTGGGGTTGCTCACTTACATTTCTCTCTTGGCTGGAAGGCGTGGGCTATTGATAAAATGGAGCTTGTTTATTTTTTGAAAATTACTTACTTTTTCCAATGTTTCTTCTGAGGAGTGGAGAAAGTGCTCAGTATGGGACAAATATCTGTTTAAGAAAGGTCTGAATGAAAGGACAGAAACTAAAAAACAAGTGGAAACTGAGTTGTTAAACAAAAAGAGTGAAGATTTACTAGCTCCGTCATTACTCAGTAACTCAAAGTTTTTATGGCCTCACTTTGCAAAGGCCACATATAGAAAATGTGCAGCCTTCCCCAAGCTCTGTATCGCTGCTGGGGCATTTACTCACTCAGATGACATCATTCAGGTCACAATTAGCCAGGAACAAAACAAGGCTGGGCAAATTGTCCTTTATATTCAGTGAAATGCAGATGGGGGAAATAATTAGTCATGTATTTCCCCTTTTGTGAACAGGTTCCTTGTGCTCTGGGAAGGGATGTCACACTGTAAATTAGTCACTTGCAATCTGTCATTTCTGACCCACTGTGGTAAAATGACTGTCCTGGTAAACAATTTGCACAAGGCTTGAAAACTCTTGTGCTACTATTGACTGTACATGAGTCAGATTTGCAACTGATTGCTTAATCAATCTGCACCTTGGATCTGGGTGCTGTTCTTATTCTGCTTGAACAAAGAAGCTGGGTAGCTTAGCTAAACCTGACATGTATGGCCTTCTGCAGAAAATGATTTCTTGAGGTTTCTGACCTCTAATCATCCTCTTCAATGCAGGAAAGCCAAAAGACCTATCTGCCTGTTTTGTGCTACACTTCTGTATTGTACTGGAATCTTCTTCCACTTAAATGCCACTAGGTCCTTTCCTGAGAAATGTGTCTCATCAGAAAAGGGCTTAGATATTTCTAAAAGGATAAAGGTGGAAGTTCAAGTTGTGAAATTACTTGGACTCTCATTAAATAATGCAAAATTATTCTGCCTTCATAAGTAGCTGTGTCTGTCCTTTGTACACCTAAACTTGTTTCTTCTCTAGAAGTAACTTAGCAAGAATTTAATTCTATATATGATCTATAAATAAAAATAAATGACAATAAATAAATTTGACACTAAGAGCAAGTCACTGGGTGTGCATTGGAGACAGACCACTATAGGGCAGAGGAAAGAAATCAACAGTTTTGATATAATGAACTTCTGCAGTGAAAATCTGCAGCAGGAAATCCCATTTTGGGCAATGCTATAAATTAAGGAATTCTGTCATTCAGCAAGGACTTCCTGAGGGAAAAGGTTGGGACCTGACCACAGATGACTTTAGACAATTTATCTGTTTCCCTTATAAAGTTATTTCACCACCCTGGACTTACATTGCAGGAATGTTTGTGAGCAAAGAACATGTACCACTAAGGTTATCACGTTGTAAAAAAGCAGATGGGTACTTTAAAACCATGAGAAAACAGCTGTGTCTGCTCTGTTGGGGGAAAGCAGGCAGGTGTAGAGTATTAGTTGATGTTTTAAATAGATTCAGCCCAGTAGGCGTAGAGATGGACTCTGCTGGAAGAAACTGAAGAAGTGTAGGAAGTAGGATTGTTTTTCTGGAAACCAGCACCTTCTAACCTGCTGCCTGCTAATTTTGGAGATGAGAGAAGTGGAACTTTCTTTAAAAAGGACTCGTGAAAATTCAGTAAAAAAAACGGACTTTGTTCTGCTAGTCCTGTAGCTATCTTGCTTATCCCACATTCCCCTCAAAAATCTTGTACTAAATCTTACTAATAAATTGGAAAAAAAAAAAAAAAAAACTATCAACACTCATAAATCTGTTAGTGAAAGAGAAAGAAGGGAGAGATTCTCTGCTGAAGAGCAGGTGCGTGCTTAAGGACTTAGGATGCCTCGTTCTCCCGCTGCCAGCCAAGCTGCTCGTCGAGGCTCCGAGCCGGGCTGAGCGCGTCCCCAGCGCTCCCGCAGCGCCGCAGCCGCGGTTGTGCCCTGACACCTCGTGGTGCTGCGGGGAATCGGAGCTGCCGCCGGGCTCTCAGACACGGCTGGATGGCTGCATCCCCCCAGCTTAAACACGGGCTCTCCCTCACGGTTTAGGGCAGTCTGGTTTTCCTCTTAGCAAGTCTATTGCTTCAGTGAAGTCATGGATTGTTGAGTCGCCGGGCAGGAGAGATCTGTGATGCAGTCTGCTATAGTACACCTATTCTGCAGAGGAAAGCAGAAAATGAAGTAGTGGAGTGATCATTTGATAAAAAAGGGAAGTGCAAAAGAAGACAGAGTTAAATTAAACTCCATCTATAAATCTAATGGGCCTTGGGCAGGAAGGGATGGATGCTTCAGCCCTGCATACGCTGAATTGCTGGCAGAGGCCAGTGGCAGACCTCGGGCACAACGAGGAGAAAGACAAAGGTTATAACTTTCATCAGTCCTTTGCTTTACATCATACAAGCTCTCTGGCTGATGTTTGCTGCCACTTTGCAACCTATGACATAAAGATCCCTATCATCTGGCTTATGGCACTAAATTTAAGAAATGGAATAAATGAGACAAACAGTATCAAGTAATAAAAGTCTATTATCGGGCGAAGAAATGCTCCTTTGTCAGAGTGGCACTGGCTTTGTTCTTCTGTGTTTCTTGGGTTGAGTCTAACTGGAAAGAGGCTAGGAATGCCTATTAGAAACACCTTGGCAGGGTCTAAGTACTTTCTTTATCCTTGCCACATTCGTGGAACAGTGGATACCACCACATTTAGAAACATGTTGCAACAGATAAATGAACGAATGTACATTGTAAGTAGAGGTAACTACAAAATTATAGGGATATAATATTGCTTGCTTATTATGTTCAGGTCACATCCATTCTACTCCATTTTTTAAATGATATTTTGAAGTTATGGTTGCTGTTCTACATAGTCTTTGTATAAACTGTGTAGGTTTTCACGTAGAACAGAAATTGATGCATAAAGTCACTTGACAGAGTTGACAGAACTTCTAGTCTGGGTTACAGAATGTAGAGAAGATAAACCTCTTTGCTTCCACCTTCATTTTCTGAATGTGGTATGTGGAAAGGGAAAGCGGCGATGTTGACTTTGCCATCCCTAAAAAATGGAAGAAGAGATGAGAATAAGGGATTCTGCTGAGAGCATCCACAACAAAGAAGGTAATAGTGAGAGAGGAAAGCTGCTATTGCTTAGCCTGGTCTTTTATCCTTAGTAGGCAATGCTCTCTCTTGCCTTGAATCAGCCATTAGAGAATTATGTGGGCTGGTAAAGTTGAAATAAGTTGGTTTTTTTTTTTTTTTTTTTTTTTTTTTTTTTTTTTTTTTTTTTTTTTTTTTTTTTTTTTTTTTTTTTTTTTTTTTTTTTTTTTTTTTTTTTTTT
>VZTI01004112.1:630229-709456 GCA_013397865.1 Struthidea cinerea
TTTTTTTTTTTTTTTCCCCAAGGTGGCATGAACTATTGATATTTCACTGGGGGAAAAAACCTCCTAGATTTTACTGCCAATTAACAGACTGTGATTCAGTTCTGTCACTGCCAGAACTAACCCAGGACACTGGCTGAGACTTTCCAGAGGTGTAAGAAACTTAGAAGCAATGTTTTTAGACTCCATTCATAATGATGGCCAGCTGTAGTTGCAGTACCATGTGCTGTTGTCAGAGTTAAAAAATTGACGAAACTTCATTTCAGTTTGCACTGTGAAAGAGTAGCTCAATTTCAGTGATGTTGGTGTGCATCCTGGCAAGACAAGAGGTTAAGAGTAGTATATCAATCACATGGACAAAATCAACACCCAAGTCCTAGCACTTTTCCATGTTTATGTATTCTCCTTATTAATGTTCTAAATAATGGGGGCACTAGAGAAGACATGATTGTGGAAGGAATGGACTTGCTTCCAAATATATCTTCACTGGTGCTCAGGTTGCTCTCTTCAGGAAGTATTTGGGTCTTGGTTGCCTCTCTCCTCATGGGGCACATGCATTTTGATCATGCTTGTCCTTGTTACTGATTTTCTTTAAAATAAACATAACTGTTTTCTCTCCTTCTCCATTTTCCTGAGAAACCTTTGTTATCCATACAAAGACAAACAAGGCAAAGCTCTAAGTGATCATTAAGATGAAAAAATTGGTCCTGCAAGAGGCAGAAGGTGGTTGGGGAATATGAAAAAAAGAGAGATCTAGCTTGCTAAAACTTTGTGGAAAGGTCAAAAAGAATTGTAACACAGAAATACTCCGGTTATCATTAAAAAATTGTGTAAGAAAGGAGAGGAGATGTAGGAATAATGTGAATGTTAGAGAAAGGGACTAAGAGCATTTGTGGAAGACGAATTGTAGGTAAGATGAGTACTCTGTGGAGATGTAAAGAAGTCCGTTGATAATTAAAACAGTGAAAGGTGCATTTAGCTGATAAAAACAAATACATGCAATTCTTTCTAGGATTCCTCCTGCTAATCGCTATTCTGAGCTTACATCACTAGCTCCAAAAATCAAGATTTGACATAATGAAGTCTGTTCATGCAATCACAGCTCTGACCTTTGTGATGTGATTTACTGTAATATTTTGAAAAGAAATATATTCTATCTCTTAACATACATTCCAATGTGAACATAAACCTTTCAGGACAAGGGAAGTCTTAGTTTCGCTTCCAGTGCTCTGGAAATGATTATGATCTTACTTGTATGGAGCAGAGGACAGAAAATGAGCATAACACTGACGGGACAACACTCCTAATGTTAGCCTCCAACATCTCGTATTCGGACTTTTTTTATTCATAAGCACTAATGTGACTGAAAGACATTGTTGTGATTCAGGAATAAGTCTCCTGACCCTTACCATATAGGTAATATACATTATTTTCATTATCAAAGTATCTTGAACTTAAGTGAATACATAGTAAACTTCTATTGCCATAGTATGCACTTTCATTCCATGGGAGTGTAACAGTCACAAAAGCCTAATGATGGCTCTTGTATCTTCTTTGCTGCACAGGACTTTAAGGGAATATGTTAAATAAACCTATGGTCTCTCTTTCCACAAAAGGCAGAGTATATTTCTCTAGTACTAAAAGTTGTCCAAACACCCTTTTCCTTGAGTTCAATAGTTTTTACTTTGACTCCAGTAGGAAAAATTAGTTTAATATGAAATAGTGCTTTATTTTAAGAACGGAATTCATAAATATATACATAATCTGCAATACTATGTATTATAAGTATACCAAAAATATTACCAAATATATCTTGAGGTACTGGTTTGGGCCTGTAAAACAAGGGGAACATGTAAAGGTATCTACAACAAGGGAACATCTGGAGGAATTGTTTTGTTAAACTACCAATGAATCATAGAGGAATTAATTCTGATAAAGGATTTTAGTCATAATTCCAAGGAGTTAACATTTGTCTACACTTCAAGGTCACATTTGACTTTTGGTGGCCTTCTGGGTTAGAAAAAATAATTACAGAGGTTGTTGGAATGATGTGCAGATTGTTCTGCCAACTCTTGATTCCCAGAGCAATCCATGCTCAGGTAAAGAAGGTCACTGCATCAATAATTAGCTTGAGCTTTCCAGGAAGAAAAAGTAACATACAAATGGTCAGGTCTAAATATGCAATGGGAACAAAATTCCGCAGTTATGCCAAGACTAACAGGTGATGGAAATGGAGATCTATTTTTAAGACAAATAAGATTGTAAAGTACCTTTATTCAACACATGATCCTACTTATCTTTTGATAAGTTTTTTTTTTCTCATTGAACTCACACATGGTTTTAATTTTCTCTCATATTAATCATAATTCTTGCTTCTGTCTTTTTTTAACTCTTTTTCCAGTGTGTGACATATACTTTTTTAATACATTCTTCTGCCCTTGCTTTCTCATTGTTAAACTGGATACAGCTTTATTGTATTTCATACAGATAGATTACAGATACAATAATATGAAGACAGAAGAAAGTGAAGTTTAGTATTCCTCTCTCTTTGCATTTTGTTTCAACGAGGTAGCAGCACTTAAAATGAAAATTACACCTGAATTTCTTTTGTTACACTCAGCTGGTTTATTCTGGGTACATGCTGAATTTACTACAGCAAAGTCTCTACTGAAGATGGTTGAAAAAGTTGAAAAGTGAAGGCTTTTGACCGCAGAGCAATTCTTTTTTTTATCCCTATTCACCTTTGCAAACCTTAATTCAATTCCTCAGTCAACCATTCTGTGTAATGAGACCTGGGCTGGAATTTTCCATATTGATTTGTGTAAAGTCTCTTTCTCTTGGGACTTATTTATTCTGCCTCCTCCTACTTCGCTCTCTCTTTCTATTGTTTCCCTGATCTCTATGTCTCCCTGGTTTTTGTACTGTAATATTTTTTCCCTGCTGCTCATTGTGATAAGAACCAAGGCCTTTTTTTTTCCCCCAAACTGTCTGTGTGAAATCTCTCTTTTATTCAAATGTTAACTTCATGCTTAAATAACTTTACATTGGGGTAAATTTAAAAGGGAAAAGTAGCTGAAATTTCTGTATTATGAGGAAGCCAATGAATATTTCAAAAATTTTTATGCAGAGAATTCTGTAACAAATGTTGAACTATACCTGTGTTTGCTGTGCCTGGATCTACCAGTATGAGATTACTTGGTTCCTGCATACCTATTTCATGTGCAGTCTGAATTATTTTCAAGGAGTTTTTTTTTATTTCTGTAAAATATGTAGGCTTTTTTCTAAAATGTATCTAATATCTTACATTTATGAGAGCCCTTTTAAAACAAAATTGACTTTTTCATGACATAGTTTATTATCTTGAGAGTGAAATACCAAAATTAACAGGGGTTTTTTTTTGACATTACAATGGGGTTATGACATTTGTAAATGTTTTCAAACATGTCAGTCTCACAAAGAACCAGATTCATCAAGTAAATCTAGTTGCTAGTCAACCTTATCTTCTGTTCCTTTGTTTTTCCCAGCTCTGCGATGTATACTAAAACTTTAGACACTTTATATACTTACATGTTAATGGACAGACTATTCTCAAATCTCTGCGTTTCAGAAATAGGTCTTTGCCACTGAGTTCGCTTGACAGTTACTGTTAATAGTTGTTGCTATGGTGGTGCAGAAACTTTGGTTTTGTAATAAAAGCTAATAGTGGTAGAAATACTCCAAATATACCATAAAAACATATTTTTTTGTTCTAAAATTTTATAGTTTGACCATCATCCTGACTAAGGTGCAGCACTAGACACTCTTATTTCATATCCTATTTCTGGTGGATTACAACCTGTGAGTCTCATAAATATTGGCTCTTTTTCTGACTGACAGCAGCACAGAAATGATGTTCCTATTTTTGTGTTGGGTACTGATCCACCACAAGCCAGCAAGGAATGAGAGCAGTGCAATGCCTTAAATTGTGAAGGAAGGGAAGCAGGAGAACAAGTTATTAAGGAGCAGTCAAGAGGAATTACATTTTCTGAGGTTTAAAGAACAGACCTGTTAACAGATCTAGGAGTTAATCATGGATTAACACTGCTGGGATTGAGGGAGTCAGCTAAGACTCAGTGAAGCTTGTGCTGGGTAGTGTTTAAAGGCATTATCTCACAAAACATGGGCATTGCCATGGAAAATGTAAGCAAGGACTGCAATTATTTGCATTAAAGCAGCATGACTAATCTGCTGGTTTTGCTTTATCTGAACAGGCAATTCTCTGATGGATTTAAGAGTCTCCCTACTTCTGCATTTTTTATACATGTATAGAATGGTGGCTTCCAGGGTACCTGTTAACAGAAGAATTTTTATCGGCTCTGAGGAGTGGATGCTACATTTAAAGTACTATTATAGGAGACAGTAGCGATAAAAGATAGGAAATTCTTCTGTCTTAGCAAATACATCTATTAGTTGTCTCACTTGGGGCTAGCTGGGCTTCATTCCCTTCAGAAACACTTCCTGAGAGTGATTCATCTCAATATAAGACAGAGAAATTGAATAAATTCAAAGTTAGCCAAGTCCAACACTGAATAAATATATTTGTTGCTTGTTATTCAGATCCCAAGATTTACTGTACCAGGAATGGCTAAAATAACTTTCTTCCCTTTCCTCTCCACCCACTCTGTTCTCAGTATGCATTTACCGAGAAAAGGCACGAGGACTTCATTTGAATGTCAACATTGTTCCAGTTTTGGCCTTGACAATTGTCAGTATCTGAATGGCTGTAGGCCATTTTTAATTGGGATACTTGGTGTTCTGTGGGCTGCATGGCAGAATTTGGCCTACACAGGGTTTTAAGAGTTGTTTGTTTGGAAGTCCATCTTTCTTTCTGTGCAGGACTGAGTGAAAAGGCTATTTTGTCAAACAGAAGTAGTCCCATTACATATTCTTATCCAGGATCCATATTCCCACTGTACTCTGTATTGGTTTTTAGCTCTTGCATAAAGCAACCACTTCTGGATGTACCAGCTTTGAGGTATTACATGTTAGATATGAATGCATTTCCTAAAATAAATATATATATGCAGTGACTAACAGGACATATTTCAAGATACATGGTCTACTCTGGTTTGCCATGAAGTTAGGGAAAGAAAATCTTTAAGGTTAATGGTCCCAGTGGCAACACAGTCATGGTTTGGAGATGACACCTTTCATAGAAGGGAGATGCAGAAGATCAGGAAGTTGTCTCCTGCAAAGCAGGGTCTCCTGGTTGCCAGTGGGAGCCAGGACACCACTGATACTTCTGTGTCAGAAGAAGGTGCTGATCATCTCTGGAAGAGTCTCCCACTGCTGTCTGCGACTGTAGTTCCCAAATAAAGCCATATTTGGAAGAAGCAGTGTCGCTTCCAACCTCCAGGCATGCAGCACACCAATGGAAATTCTTTGAGTGTTGCCCCTGTCACCTCTGCTACGGGGTCAAACGTGGTGATGCTTGTTTGGTGGAGTTCTGCTATTAAATATACATTGGAACTGTTTGCCAAACTGTCTAATTGGTTTGTTGTAATTTTCAAATTAGTAAGAAAATCCCAGACTCAGTAGTATGTTTTATTTTGTTCATAGTGTATGACTTTTTACAGTACTGTCTGATTATCTAAGGATTGAGGAGCAGAAGAATCAGTGTAAAACTCAAAGAAAATATAACAGAAAAAAAATCAAGATTTCAATCAGATATTACACTGAAAACATGTTTATTTCATGGTCTTCATCACCACAGGTATATGAGCTCTCACATAGCAAGCTGAAGTTTATGACCTTTATAATAAATTAGAGGAAACAAGAGGGGGGATTGTAAAACAAAGCATATGAATTTTTCAGTGTTGCCCCAGAAGGAATTTCTCTGAATGTGTTTTGTTCTTCATTTCTTCTCATCCCTCTCTGCTTCAGTTCCCCAGGGAAGGGATCCTTTCTCATTACATCAGCTGCTCGGATTGGGTGAGGAGGATTCTTCACTTCCAAACAAAGGGGAACACACACAGAGCTGTTCCTCCCATCAGCATTGCAGGAGCCTCCAGCTGTCGATCATTCTCATTTGTTCAGTCACTGAGCTCAGCAGAATTACTGGGGTGCTTAAAGTTAAACAAAAATATAAATGTTCGCAAGGTCAAAGCCCAAGAGGCTTTCAAAAGCAAAGTACACGCTATTGCCAGGACAGAATAATTTGGGGCACTTATTACTCAACAAGAGAAGTACAGCTATCATTGTCCCCAGTAGTATAAGTAGTAATAATAATCAGAAGAATTTGTTAGCTCAAGGAAACTACAAAACCACAACTTGAAACACCCCAACTTTGTTCTTCAGTTTGCAGTTTAATACTTTATCAAGATGTTAAATTCACATATGTTTGCATTATTCCACCTAGAGGGTTATCAAATAGAGTCTGGGCTCCAGAGAGTTATGAACTGTTGATCTTCAGCTACTTAATGGTGTTTCAAGTCTTGAAGAGATCTGTTCCCTCTAAGTTCCTGGGTGTTTTTAAGTCCTCATTAGACTTGTTCTATTTCTTTTTTATGATGAAGGAACAGTTATTTGTGCTGTTTAATGTTGATCTTAAAGATTTTTTTTCAAATTATACAGCTGAATTAATTTGTAGGGCATCGTTTTCTTATGGATTTTGTAGCTAGATGCTAATAAATTCATTCTGTGCTCTCTATAACAACTTTCTCTTTCCTAAACTAAATTGGGAATGCTAGAATACACTAAAAAATAACTAAAGGAGAACTATTAATATAAGAGTTTTTATCTGCATGTAATTTTTATTACTTTTTGAGCACTTTCACCTCAGAATAAAGTATTGATGCAGTATTCATGAGAAGAAATAAAGGGAAAAGTTGAATTCAATGTTTTGTGTTCTGAAATAATGAAAAATGAACTTTGCTCAGTTACAGAAGAATTAGCAGACATTAAAAATAAAAACGTCTAGAAGGATTTTAAAATCTTTATGACCTTTTCTATGTTACTGGCATAAAAACAAGAGTTCACAGTAAATAAATATGCAAAGAATCCTGAAAAAAGTAATTCTTCACTGCAAATACACGTGGAATCTTTAGCCTCTGCTATCCTTTTATCCAGTTAGTTCAGTAGATGTCGGAATTCTAAAAATTGGTTGATTTGGATCCCTTCCACACTTATTCTTGTCTAAGGATGTTCCTGGGGTATCTGCAGTAGGCTCACTGAACTCCACCAGTCATGGGTAGCAGTGGATCAGGTCAGTCAGAAAGTCCTGAACCCATTAAAAGGTGGTGCCTATGTTAGAATAGTCTTTATAGTGATATTTTATGCAGGTTTTTCTTTCAAATCTCACAGATCTAAGTTAGCCCCTCACTTACCACTGAAAAGACCTTCCATAATTTTTAGAAATTCTGGATACAGCCAGTGTAAGAGATTGGCCTCTGAATTAAATCAAAATAGTGGCTTTTCCATTCTTAAGGGGCTTATAGAAGTCACTGTTTCTCAGTTATGACAGAAATACAGTGAGGAGAATATTTTCTGACTTTTTTGTATGTCTGAGGAAGTAAAGGTGAGCTCTTTAGGATGCAGCATGAGGAGATTTTAAACATGCATGCTTACTAGCTAGTGGCTGAGCTCACACTTTTGCTCAGCAACAGCATTCCCTTTACCTGCAAATTAATGCTAAATTCTGTAAGGGAAACTTATTTCCAGTACTAAAGTGTCCTGAGATAGGGTATGATAACTGTAAAATGGCATTCTTAACCTGCAGCGTTTAGTTTAAGAAGTTAATGAAACTGAAAAATGAAGTGCATATACTGAATCTATTTTTCTCCTTTTATTTTCTCCTGGCTTTGGTTTATATATGTCAAATAGAGTTTAGGAGGTAGGAACTTCAATTGGATCAGTGCTAGTGCACAATGTATAAGTAAAGATGATACCTACCTGAGGGTTGCACACCTGAAATGTAGAACAACAACCTAGAAATGCAAACAAAGAATGCAGGTAAGCATATGAAGTAAAGGGGCCAGTGGTCTCCAGCACTACCAAGGGAATGGAAAAAATCAGCCTCTCTTCAGAAGGAAGAGCTGGCTGCTGTGTCCTAATGCTGTCCCTTCCAGTAGCACCGGTATGATCAGAGCAGGAACACATTGGTATTTCTAAGGGTATGAGGTTCACTTGACAGGGAGCAGATGATCCTCAGCTTGTCCTGAACTCTGTCGAGGTCAAGATTAAGGCAGAGCTGACCTTGGATTTGTACAGTTTAAACTCTCTTTCAACTCTAACACAAGGAAACAACATGTTCTCAGAAGTGATTAAAATTCAGTCTGTATTTCTGGCACTGTTGGTTCTCATTTCCCGGCTAAGTTGTATCACAAGGAAATACAGTCCAGCCTACCTGCGTTCACCTGTGGGCACAAGAGGATAAAGTAGCCTTCATTTCTGCCTTAATATACTGCATAGTACTCCTGGCAGTGGGAGATGTCTGCTGCTTTCCAGCCTAGAGGAGTCTATATTTCAGCATGAGTGCAGTGATCCATGTACTGTTATTATCACACCACACACCACAATCTCTAAAACACCTTGGGGTCCATCTCTGTTGGATGAAAGACATTATAGAATGAAAAGTATGTTCATAACAGTTTGCAGTAGAATATTGCATTAGCCTCATTGGGCTACGGTGATGGATTAAGGGGAACCATTGCCCTTGAGAAGAAAAGGCCTGAGTGAGTTATGTACTCCCTTCTCAATGCATTCAGAGTGCACATACATTAAAAGGAGTTTTGGCATATTCTGGCAGAAAGCTGAAAAAGTCACAGGGAGGTGACCAGCTTTTGATAATAGCTCATTAACATCATTTGTCATACTTAGAACTCTCTTTAAAGTACACACAGAGATGGCAGTTCACTGCTGGGAAGAGGGGAAAACAGCAGCAATGTAAGAAAGGAAGCACATTTCTAAATGTAGTTGATTGAATGAAAGCTTGAAGAAAATTAGCCTTCTGAATTATTCATATGCTTTAGAGACATCTTTAAGTGACTTAACAGGAGGTCACAGTTTGAGCAGGGGGACAGAACTAAGAATAAAACACTATCTTTAGCCTCACGGCCTATAACTTTATTCCCAGCTGACAGCAGTGAATGTTTTTATGGAATAAAGCTTCCTGTGGGACTATAGCAGCTGCAGTAAAACTTTCAGGGGAGAGTTTCCCTAAGAGAAATACACAGACGGAGGTCTGTTGGTGGGCAGATCGTAGACTTGGGAGGTGGGAGGGTTTGGTTTGGTAGTTTTGTTCCAATTCAGAAAAAGTCAGAACATCCCAGATGAGTTTCAGGAATACTTTACTCTCTTTACCTCATTAAAAAAAGTCAAAATTCTTGGGTTTGCTCCAGCCTGGAGCAGAGGATGTTTTTGTGACCTCAGCATGTTCTCCAGAGCAGGAAAACAAGTTTCCTGTTCTACATTATTCTTCCCAGGGCTGATCACTCTGGGGTGGGGACACAATCATATCACAATTATATATATTAAAAAATATCAAATAGTTCATAACAGGGCTTGGGTTTAATTAATATTAGACTTTTTTTATTTGAAGCTGCCTATCAACTTTATTTTTTGGGAATAAGAACAACTGAAATGTGGCTTTGCTGAGGACAGGAAAATGCTTCAGAAGGCTTTGAGCTAGCAGCTGGATTGCACTGGAGTTGATCTGCATCCCAGATTCTGTTATCTGAGTAGGAAGTGTCCTTCAGAAAGCTCCACACACATCCCTGGCATAGCTGTTGGCTAAGGTTATAAGTGGAAGAAAGTTGGGATGTGACCTTTTCCTGTTCTTTACCAACCCTGTGAAGGAAGGAAAAGGTCCTTCCCCCACTGTCCATTCTGTGGCACTGGCAGGCAACAAAGTGGGAGTGAGAAATATTTTAAATCTTCTAACATCCCCATCCGGCCATGTAGATCAAGTTAGAACTTGGCCTGCCCAAGGGGGAAAAAAAAAGCTTAGTGAATTAAATATTGAACAATGTAATTTGTTCCCCTGATGCATGTCTTTGCAGGTTTAGGTTCAATAATTATCTGTCAGTTGGTTTTCTTTCATTTTCAATATGTTCTAGAACTTTCATTTTTTAATCTTAACCCTCAGCCTTTCCATCATCCTCCAGATCCATGTGGTATATCCGTTGTTTAATTTTCACTTGTTCCTTCTCTTCCTCTACCTTTGACTCATATTGATTTTTGTAACATTCAGTTAATATTTCAGTATGTTATTACTTTGTGTGACATTTTACAGTCCATGCAGTTAAATTACTATGGGCCACTTGAAATTATTGGGCAGGTAAGTAAAATAATTAAATTAATTTTCAAGGGGGAAACTGGCAGAAAAATAACACAGAAGCTTTTGACTCTGTTGAAACAATTACTTTTGAGTCTCCAAAATACCAGAAGGAAAAGGGCTGGTTTTGGTTTTAATTTTATTTAAGTAACTTAAGTGTATACATATTCTCAAAGATATATAATACATGTAAACTGCTTATTTATCTGTTATCATGACTGACAATTCATCCTTAATGTATTTATGTCCTGGGAACACAACCATATATTGTGTTAGTTCACTGATGTAGGGTCTTCTCATGCTCAAAGCATTTCCCTCTGGGCTTTTGCCAGCTGACCCTCTGCTGGCAAAGCAGTGGATTATTTGTACATCCATGGAGAGGAAGGAACAAGTAGCAGCTAGTGGAGATTTTAATTACAAATTTGGCATAGCAGAGATAATCATACGGAACAGCAAAGTTCATCTCTTTTGGGTTTTGTGTTGTGAGTTAGCAGTTATTAATTAATGTTTTTAGACATATGGCATAGAAACATGCTATCTGTAAAACACTCACCCTTCAACAGATATGAGTATGGGGCATAAACATTTTATATGTAACACTGAGAAAGTATTTGTTTTAAGGTAAATCCTTCTAAGCTTTATATTGAATATTATGGTTCTCACTTTTAAAGAACTGGACTCAATTTTTATGACATATCTGGCACAAATAACATATAAAACTTTATTATATATCATTTCTGAACACATACAAAAAATAGTTATGCATGAATGCTTGAAGGAGAAGGATTTTTACTTCCAATGCAAACGTTCGGACCAAAAAGCTGGCATTTTCTCCCTTCTGCCAATAGATGGCAATATGTTATAAACATGTGGAATTACACAGCTCAAATTTAAAACCGTTCTTTTACCAAGAAGTTTTTTAAACATTAATAGATCTGCATAGATACCAAATGCAGTAAACCCAAGCCAAAATAACTTTCTTTTTTTGTCTTCTAATTATACGTCTCTGTCGTGGTTAAAGCCCAGCCAACAACTCAGCCCCACGCAGCTGCTCACTCACTCTCCCCTGGTAGGATGAGGGAGAGGATTGGAAGGGTATCAGTGAGAAAACTCGAGCGCTGAGATAAAGACAGACAGTTTGATAGGTAAAGCAAAAAGCTGCCTGCACAAGCAAAGCCAAACAAGGAATTCAGTCACAACTTCCTATGTTCAGCCATCCCAGGAGAGCAGGGCTCCGTCACGTGTAACTGTTTGGGAAGACAAATGCCATCCCTCCCAATGTCCCCCATTCTTCCTCCTGACCCCAGCTCTACCTGCTGAGCACGAATCCCAAATGGCCTGGGATATCCCTGGGGTCAGCTGGGGTCACTGGCCCAGCGGTGCCGCCTGCAGCTCCTTGTGCAGCCCCACCCTGCTCGGTGGTGGGTGCGGCAGGGCGAGGAGCAGAAAAGGCTTTGGCTGGCTGTGAGCCCTGCTCCGCAACAGCGACAGCTCTGTGCTACCAACATCGTGCTCAGCACAAACCCAAAACACAGCCCCATACCAGCCACTGTGAAGAAAATTAACAGTAGCCCAGCCAAACCCTGCACATACTCTAACTCAATGGGAAGGTATTGCAGGGAAAGGTGAACAAAAGTCTCTCAAGGATGAAACATTGCATATAAATTTTAAGCAAAACAGAATAATTGCTATATAGTTCTTTCTTGGGGGAGATTATAAATACCTGCTTATAATATAATCACTGAAAATATTATGGAACTTGTAAGGACATTACAGTAAAGTTGGTATTAAAATTGAGAGGGAAGAGTGGTAAGAGAAAAGATATAAAATTATGGCTGGGGGATGGAAGAGATTGATAGAGGTAGAGGGGTTTTTAGTTCTTAGCAAATCTTCCCTGATAAAATGAGCGAGATGGTTGAAATCCAAGGATGGGTATTAAATGAGCATTTACTGAATGGTTGAATGTGCTGAATATTATGAAGACAGGTATGTTTCCTTTATTTTCAGGTGTGACCTTTGCCATTCCTTTAGCTTTGCTCCAGCATCACCACTTGATTGTATTTTTTTTTTTTTTTTTTAATGGTCTTCAGGGGAAAACGAAACAAGAACTTTACACACACTGACTTTTCCATGGCATTGGAAAACTGCTAGAGAATGCACAGGTGCTTTTCTGCACCCATGGAGACATAGCAGTTGCACAAGCCTATTGGAATAGACACTGAGCTACACCAGGAAACTGAGTTTTTGTGTATTACAATAGTGTCTTCTGTTATACCTTATGTTGTTAGAAGAGATATAAATAGCAGCTTTGTAAAGTAAAGGACCAGAATATTCAAACAACAAAACTAATATGTCCAGCAGAATATCTAAGTTAGTTAGAAACCCTCTGCATTACACAAGAACTCATTTTTTTTAAATGAAAGAAAACCACAATAGGGTGGAATGAAGGTGTTATTTAGCTAAACAATCAGGCAATATCTTAGTTTTTGGAGGAAACAAATCATGAGATGAAAGTAACGTAAAGTTCCCCTTACTTTAGGAATTAACCCCTACACGCATGATAATTTGTATTTTTTCAGTAAGACTGCTTGTTTTAGTTGCAACTCTGGATTTCACAGGATCTATATCTGCTTGTGTTTGAGAGGTTTTTGTAGTTGGAAGAGTTTAAAAAAAATCAATGTTTGTCTGCTTATTTGGAAGTACGTAATCTGAAAAGTATAAATTTAACTTTAAAAGCCCACAGTCAGTTGAAAGAATTGATCTTCAACAGGTGTTGTTTCTTCTGAATCAAATTTGCCCAGTTTAAAGGTCCAAAAAAGATTTTTTTCTAAACTGCATGCACTGAAAAGAAGATAAAATCTATTATGTGAAGAGCAAGACTCTGCTCTTTTTATTTTGCAAGCTGTCACTAGAACCAGAGACTACAGATTTGGGATTCAGCTGACAGGTTTGCTAATGGAGCATAACATGATATAAAGGAAAAGAAGGCTCTCTGTAGTTGTAACACACCAACTTTATAGAGCGGTCAGCTAGAGGTATTCTGGCAGTTTTTGACAGGTCCTTGGTTTTGGAGCAGACTCATCAAAAAAAATTAGTCTTAGTATTCAAAGCTGCTTTAAAATTATTGCAAATATTTGGACATGAAAAACTGAAATGGATTATAGATTTTGGTGATATATTAGCATATATTACTATCATAATTGCTGATGTAAAAATTAATTTCAGAAAATACCAAATATTAAATATTATTAGGAAGAACACATTTTCACTTTTTTTTTTAAACTTCAAAAATGTCCAAATATTTCATTTTTTACATATTCAGTTCAAAATGTATTGTAATTTGAGAGACTTTTCAGTATATATCATTGTAATCTTTAAGTCACAGGTGGGACCAAAAAAAATTACTTTGAAATCTCTAATTGAAAACAAACCCATATTTTTTATTTATTACATTTTTGAGAAAACAGTAATTTAACTGTAAATACATCCATCAGTATTCCCTTCCTCATCTTACAGTTGCACAAAAAGAAATCCTGTTGAGCTAATTGCCTGTTATTTAGTTTAGAGATATTACATATGATTCCTAGTTTGCCCTAAATCCACTCATCTGTGATTTTGCTCCCTGAAACAATACAGCTTTGCACATCACCATAACCTCAAGGGATAGAGAGAGATTACTTTGTTATATGCAGAACACCTGCATTTCTGCCTGTGTTTTTCTGAAATTTTTGCAGGTGCTGCACTGAATGTGTGAAATGACTCCAACACATCTGAGGAGCACTGAACAGTGTTGTTAAACTGTGTTTTTTCCAGGAGGCTGGAAAATAAGTGCAGTCCAGAATGGCTTTGGTTTATCTGTTGCTGTTCGTCTTCTTGGGTCCATAAAGCCCAGACACGCTGATTCCTGGGGAGGGTGATTTCCAGTCTTCAGATTGCTGGGCTTTGTCATGCTGGCAGAAAGTGACACAAGAGTGTGGAACACAATATGTTTCATCCTGCATCTCAGCTCCTTCCTCAGCTGCATGAACTCTGGACCAGTTGTGGAAGGTGGAGAGGAGAAAAAAAGGAAAAGAGAAACAGATGTTGAGCCTGTAGATAGTCATAAATTGTGCATTATGCTCTCTTGGCAAGTTCAGAGACAAACCACATAGAAGAGATGGGAATCCTTCCAGCACAGAACTTCATATATTTTTCAAGTTTGAGTCTTGCAAGGTGCCCTGACTCCAATGAGCAAATTGCTTAAACTCATTTCCTTGTGGGAATATTTGCATGCCTAAAGTTAAGCAGTATTAAATGCTGTGGTGCATTAGATAGTGTAGAAATGAATGAAATTGCTTTCAAAACCTAAATCAATCACAACACATGGTATTTCTGTGATTCTTGTAGCAAAAATGCTTTGCACCAGTGGATGTCACTGTGTGCACCAAAGCAGAGTAGATTAATGATGCTGCAGATGAATCCTTGCAGAGGACACATGGGGAAAAAATATTCATTTGTGATTCAAATAGGTGCTCTTGCCATGCATTAACAGACAGGAATATAGTGATGTTGAGTCTAACCTCCCTCTATACAGCCCTGCAAAACCAAACAACCATAACAATTTAGCTTGAATGTTTTTCCAGTGTATTTTATGATCCAAAGTCTTGTATCTCCTGTTCTTTTCTACCTAGAACAATAAAAATAAATATTCCCCCCCAAAAAAAAATTTGTAGCTAAAGACAGTGACAAATATTGCTGTGTTCCTAATGCTTCTGGTTGTGTTGTTATAAGTTGGAGAGTTGATAAATTTGGAAATCCCTAAAGCACTATTTTATACCTAGCACAGAAATTTTATTTATGTAGATAAATAGCAGTCTTTTAATGTGGTAAATCTGTTAGAGTGAAATCGGTATGGTTTCAGTATTTGAAATGTGAACATTTTAGAAGCATAAGTACCAGTTTATGCAAATAGGTCCCAAACTCATCAGTTTTGCCTTCCTTATTATTGATATCTATCTTCATTGAAGCTATGTACTGAGTGCACTTCATTAAGACTGACAAGCCAAAGGCTGCTCCTTCTCCCTGGGAATTGCCATCTTCTTTACAATGCAAAAGCCATTAAATGAGCCTTTTACAGTAAGTCAACTCTCTCTTCTTTTCACTGCCAATGGGGAATATATATTTTTTTTTATTTTACTCTACAAATCCTACTTAAAGAGACATGAGAAGATTCCTTAAAATGAAAAACTTTGCACATTTTTCCTTCCTCAGAGCAATATATTTATTTCCCAGGGTCCTAGCTAAATGTTAGGATGCTAACATTGACCTTGTAATTAAACCCTGTGTGGAAAGTTGTGCATAAACTTTTTTCAATGTCTACCGCAAAGAAATCTTATTTTCTCTACATTCTAAAAAAAAATTATTTTTTTCCTACAGCACATTCTAATGCATTTATTATATAGTGATATTCAAAGGAAAAACAAAGCAAAGTTGTTTATATAAAATTTTCTGGCCAGAACTGCTAGATGAGGGAGATTTTTACTCACAGGCTTGTTGTTTGTCCAAGCTTCGCTGGAGCCTTTTCTTATACATTTCTTTCTAGATCACTTAAGGTATGGTCACATAAGGCAACTTAAAGGACAGTTCAGTATCTTGGCCTATCTCAGAAAGGGACTTCCATTAAACTGATATTAAAAAAATACTCTGATGTAGGTGGATACTGCAAACCAGGTTTTGTATTGTAAGCCAGCCTCCTTCCTACCTTAAAAAACCCACTCCTGTTCTTGTTTGTCATGTGTGTTCTGTACACTGCTCAAAATATATGATTATTTCTGTGGCTGCATAATGACACAGCAGCTAGAGTTGGGGTAATGTATTTGAGCTTAATTTTTTAGCAACAGTTCTTATAAATACATGGCAAAATATTCAATAACTCCTTCCTTTTTAACTCACTGCTCAGGCCCTAGACACAAGCTTTTGCTGTTACTCTTCAGGCTGACCACATTGGAAACACAGTAAAGCACTGAAAAGAGTGAATTGGTGAGTTTGATGCAAAACTAAAACTTTGTCTTAATCCGTGAGGTATTTCTAAAAAAATACCAGACCATTCTTCGTCTGGCTTGCTGCTATTGTGATTTATGGCCTGCAGTCAAAGAGATCCGTTCAGATATCCCGATGTGCCAGGTGAGCACAGAGGCTACAGTGCCAGTGCTGAGAAGATGCTGATCTGTTTTGCATGTCCTTTTTTTAGACAGGAATAACTATTCCCAAGGATTTAAAGGCTTCTCAAGTTGTGGTGAAAAAAAGGGAATTCAGGATTAGATGCCTACGGTAGCAGGGAGGAGCACAGAGCACAAGATTTGAGATTCAGAATAAAGCTTGTCTTGAATATTATTTTATGGACATAGACCATATGCATATTTAGGGATTATTTCACCTATTTCCAGCCTTTCAAAGCATGCTGCAGCTAATTCTCTCACTCACCATACTTGTAGGAGTTACCTACTGTAATATCTCAGTTTTCTCTGCTGCTCTTTCCCCTCCACCACTCAGGAGCAGTTCTGCTACAGATTGTGCTGCCTGTAAGTCTCTATGTAATGGTCCAAAGGATGGATACAGGCTCTGAGTATGAAGTGGAACACGGCCTTGAGCAAGAGAAAACAGCTGCTCTCCACCAGGCTCTTTAATGGTAGATATGCAGTTGGATGTCTTCAGCTGTTCTTCAGCCTTAGCAGGAAGCCGTCTGCAGGCTTAGGCGCTCTCATTGGCATAGGGCATGTGTTCTCCTTTTCAATTTTATTTTCCAAAACCCCAGGCTTATAGGCTCATTTCTGTCTAAATTAAAATAAAAATAGACCTATGCCTGCTATGCATGCACATTATAGGTCAGTGGGCTGAGATTTGGGAAAACTGATGATCAGGGATTTTACTAGTTTGTCTTGGAAATGGTGGGATGAGGGAAAGAATCTACAGAAGAGGTGAGTTTTTTCATCATTTATGTGAAGTAATCCTTCCCTATATCTAGCATATGGATGTGTGCAAATCCCAAGAAGGAACTGAACCCAGAGCACTGAGTTTTGATTTTTTTCCCTCAATAACTTATTTTTTTCTTTCTACACAGTGACGCAGAGGATGTGGCCATGGAATTTTAAAATCCACAAGCTGTCTGCAGAGAGTTTTGCATCAAATTATGGCTGTCTTTACAAGTAATCATAAGACAGATTTATCTGAATAAAAAATAAAAAAACCTTTCTATTTCACACTCATGGGTAAATGTGAACCCAAATATTAAAAAAGCTTGCAGATGCATTGGCATAGCTTTCATTGGGCTCCCATACTGTACTATGCTGTTGTTCTGAGCAGCTGAATTCACAACAAAACACACACAGAGTAATTTTATAGCCTTAGTGGTAGTAGTTCCTATAAATCAAATCTAAAATGCATGATCTTTAAATTCAAATAGTCTCCGAGGGACTGCCTGTTTTCTATGAAGGTGGTAGGCTTACAGAGGGATTGCTTTGGTGAACATTTATAGTTTTCATAGAATCAGATAATTAGAGAACGGTTTGGGTTGGAAGGCACATTTAAAGGTCATCTAGTCCAACTCCACTGCCATAATCAGGAACATCAGAAAATAAATCAAGTTTCTCAGACTTGAGACCTTGAGTGTTTCCAGGGATGGGGCATCTACCACCTCCCTGGCCAACCTGCTCCACCCTCATGACAAAAATTTCTTCCTCATACCTAGTCTGAATCTACTCCCTTTTAGTGTGAAACCTTTACCCCTTGTCCTATCAGAACAGGTACTGTGAAAATGTTTGTCTCCGTCTTTCTTAGAGACTCCCTTCAAGTACAGAAAGGCTGCAATAAGATCTCCCTGGAGCCTTCTCCAGGCTGAACAACCCTGAAATTTTCTCCACAGGAGACATGTTTCATCCATCAGCTCATCTTTGTGGCCTCTTCAGGACCTGCTCCAACAGGTCCATGTCCTTCCCGTGCTGGGACCCCAGAGCTGGATGCAGCACTGCAGGTGGGGTCTCACCAGGGCAGAGCAGAGGGGCAGAATCCCCTCCCTCACCTGCTGCCCACGGAGCTTTGGATGCAGCCCAGGACATGTTTGGCTTTCTGGGCTGCAAGGGTCCAAGGGCGGGTCATGTCCAACCTCTCACCCACAGCACCCCCAAGTCCTTCTTGTCAAGGCTACTCCGGGTCTGTTCATCCCCCAGGCTCTGGGTTCCCCAATGCAGGTTGCTGAACCTCATGAGATTCCCTTGGGCCCAATTCTCAAGCTTGTCCAGGTCCCTCTGGGTGGCATCCTATCCTTCTGGTGTCACCACTCAGCTTGGTGTCATTTTCTAAGGCAATGCTGTTGCAATCAGAGTTCTTGTCTCCATAACTGAACCTATTTTTGAAGCAGATGTTCTGACTTGGAAGCTGTGTTTGGAAAGTCTTCGTGAGTTGGGTAGTTGTCATTTGGCCGATGTCACTGGTTAAAAGTGATAACATATATACATACAATATATGAAATTACTTGTGTACTCATTTATACTGCTTAAATTGTAAATACTTGTTACAGACATAAATATTTTTCATAGATTTCAGTTATAAAAAAATAAAATCGTACAGTTTAAGTACCCGTTAAGTAACTAAACCTGCTAATTGTTAGCAGAGGTAAACTCAACATTTCTAAAGGAACAATGTCAGCCAGGACTTCCTTCTGGCGCTGTCACAATGAGAAGTATAACCTCTGCCATCCCCAAAATTATTTCAAACCAATATATTTTTAATTTTTAATTTTTCTTGTTATGCAAATGGAGGTCCTGTGAGGAAAGGTCTTATATATGAACATGAAGATATTAACCCATTTTAGCACCTTCTTGAGCTGGAATACAGGAGAGTAACTCTTTAAGTCCTCTAAGTCATCTAAGTATAGATGACTGAGAAATGTATAAAATCTTTCTTGGTGGTTAGAATTCAGTTAAATTTCTGTCTTCAGGAGTGTTATTTATCTTTGAAATTAGAATATTAGACATAAGCCCTGTCATTGTCTTAAAGTAAAAAATAACATCCAGTCTGGTCTCCAGATTCATGTTGGACCCTGCATCTGGGGAAAGTCACTGCATTAAATGTACTATTGCTTCTGTATACACTAAACAATTTCCTCAAGTTGTATTATCACCTAATATCTGGCAGCATAGAATGTGATTATTCCCTCCTGAAAAAAATGCTTTAGATCTTATCAAGGAGTATGCCTAATCCACTGGCATTGGAAGTAAATATTACAAGATGTTCAGGCTGAATGCAGTCTAATCCAAAGCATTTGAATGTAAAAAGACTGGAAGCCTGAAAGATGAATGGTTAAATATAATCAGGTTTTATTGCAGATTGCTGTTCTAGTACCTGTTCAGAACTTGCCCATCACATCTTGTCACAGACAATAGCCAGTATTCAATGAGTTTGTTCAGTCCTCTACCTTCTCTTTCATAACGGCTGAAACAGCTTCCATTTATCTCAGTAAACTGAAGTCCTACACAAAAGTTCTTTCACTTAAATATTGCAGAAAGAAATCGCTTACCTCATTGATTGTGCTGTCTGTAAGACTACTTCTACTCAAAGAAATAAGGATTAATATATTGTACTTCTGAGGAATAGGCATCTGTTTTAGTTACAATATTCCCTAAAGTGATGACAACTTCAGGACACATTCAGAATTTCTTTTCATTCTTACTATCAGTAATCATAGATATCAAACTCAAGATGGAAACTTCACCACAGTTTTGCTAAACAAATGGCAGAATGCTCCTACTTTAAATGATATTTTTTTCTTTTTTTCCCCTTACATTTGATTTTACAGCTGAGTTTGAAACCCTGTGCAGAGTCACAGCACGGTGAGAGCACAACAGGTCAAAGACACAAGAACTTTGAGATAAAGTTAATTTTACTGAAGTCTTTTGTGAAACCTCTTGGTCACACTGGGCAGTGATGGTAACTAACTTCAGTGTTTGTATAATCATTCTGGTGCTACCACTATATTATAAATTATATCACATTGGTATTTCTGTTAATGAATCCCCACAAAAGCAGAAAAAACTGAAAGGCATAACAACTTTCAGGAGTAAGATGAGAAAAAAATAACTCATTTCTTCACCCAGACAATTACCATCACTTTCTGGTTTTATTTCTCCTTTTCAGTTGATTCATCCTTTTCCTGAGAAGAAATTTATTTCTTTTCCCTTTCTTAGAATGTTTTCATCCCTTCTTTTTCACAGCTTCTCAATTCCATCTATCTCTTGTAATATCTGAATGTGTTTGGACTATGACTCATATAAGGAAAGCAACATTCTGCAGCCTTATCTTTCTATAGCAAAACTTAATGTAGCATAAGGCTTTCACTTGCTGAGAGAGAAACTGAGTATAAGGCAAAGAGGTGAATATTCAGCATAAGAAAGTATACTTTTCTTAAGAAAGGTGCATTTGAATTGCATTCTAAACAAAAAAATGAAATATTTGTGAGAAATATATAAATTAATCAGGATGATGAGGTATTTCTGTGTAGGGTTTTAAAATATTTTTAATTATTGTGATAACCTCTTTATTAATCAAAAAAAAAAAACAAAAAAAACCAAAAAAAACCACCAAACTTGTCTAATTAACACTGTTCTTTGAGATTCTGTGCTGTATCTTTCTCAGATTTCTGTGACTGGTAGCATATGGTGCTGGCCAGTCCTGAGAACAGAGGAAATCAATTATCCATATCTTCCCATAGTGACACTAATTTTGTTAATTGTTCATTTTAAACTTGCTATTGCTTTTCCCCCCACATATTTCATAGAGAGAGTTTAAAGGCAGAGATCTTTTGAGAAAAGAAAAATCCAAGTACTGCACAAGAAGGACAGAATCTGCTAATGCCTACTTGGCTAATACAGAGAAAACTGGCGATTAAGTGAAATTATTATTAGTGGGAGCATCGTCAGGTTGGACTAAGCATAAAGAGGGTTAAAAAGGAAAGTATGCAAAAACTGGCAGTATCAGAGAGGAATTTATATGTATTTAAAAATATATCTCTTATAACTGTGCTTGATGTGATGTTCAGATTGGGTAGAGACAGACTATGGATATGGAACTAAAGGAAGCCTTTCAGTGCAGTGATGATTCCATTGATAGACCTCAATATTGGTAGATGAAACTTTTAACTCCTCATCCAGCACTGGTGCTCATGGAACCTGTTTTAGGTGACAAAACATAGATTCCACTATTTTACTATTTTTAAGTAAAAAAAAGTCTGAATTATATATACTATTACAAAGCCATGGCCCATCTCATTCTTTCCTTTTCAACAAAGCCTCAGTCATCTGACACACACAGAAATAAATTAACATATTCTATGTTCCCTCATTAAAGAAGTGCTGTGCATCTCCACTTAAAATTAACCAACCCATGAACAATCACTTTTATTGGAGAGAGAAAAATTAAGTTATAAGATTTATGGAGTCTGAGGAGTGAGGTTCAAAGTGTTGACTTATCCTGGTTCCTCAAGTACTATATAAATAAATGTAAGGTCTTAGGTTTCAATGATCAAACATCTAGCTAGTGGCTTTGATGATAACTCAATGAATTATGTATTATTTAGTTTTAGAGAAATCATTGATAAGAAGACAGAAATTTAAGGAATATGGTGTTTAAAATAATTGCAAAGAACTTCTATGCAAATTAGCCTTCTAAGAAAATTGTCCCTAGATAATAATCTAGGGTAATTATTCTTTGAAAATGTGTGTGTTTTATTTTAATAGCAGTTTCTTCATCTGTGTTCTGTCTTTCAGTACTACGAATATATACAAAATGGTACGCTTTGTCTAACGATGCTAAGAATTTAATTAATTATCTGTGAAGGGTTTCTGAAGGTATGGATCGGCATCTAAGCAAGGAAAACAGCGCTCTGCTCATCCACAGATATCTCCTTTGTTTAAGTTAGCTTTATATTAACTCAAACTTTATACCATGCTTAGAGAAGTAGTAAACTTCTAGGTAGTTTTGGTAGGTAGTTTGGTAGTTACTTTGGTAGTTACTACTAGGTAGTAGTAAACTAGGTGGTTTTGCACTCATCAGCAAAGATAAAGCTATTATGTCCTAAAAGCTCTAAAGGTGGTAGAATACCCCGGAATCTTGTACAATTTGTTGTTGTGCTGCTTCTAACTGGCAAAGAAGAGAGGAAATGTTATTCTCTGCTGTTGTACAGGCATGGTAAGTGCAAAGGTGCTGTCTGGATTATGTAATAGAACAGCCTAGATGGACAATGTGATGCTGGAAAGATAAAGGGAGGGAAGTGAGGAATAATAAGTGCAGTTGTAAAAAGGGAAAACACGTGAAAGGACACAGTGGCTGAACATTCACTCATGCTCAGAAGTGGGCTGCACTCCACAAAGTTAGGCAGGAGCAACTGAGGATTTAGAAAGAACGGAATAGAAAATTTGATATTAACATAAAATGATAAGGGGAGAAACAAAAAGCATGGAGCATCAAAAAACAGGTGGTTTTTTTCATATGCACAGAGAGTCAGATATATATTCAAAGGGATTTGAACTCCTGTTTCCCTCTAGAGGTGTATAAATCCATTCTTTTTTTCACAGGAATCCTTAAAAGAGTTCTTTAGATGAGAGACACAATGTCTTCCATTTGGCTGTCACAAAGCTTTCCGAACACTGTTTAAAGTCTTGAGAAGATATTAGAAAACTGCTATCCTGTCTTTTTAACCCCTAAAGGGTCATCTTAGAGGTGTTCTCTGGGCTATGCACAGGCAATGATATGAAGTAGTCAAGCTTGCCTTAAAAAGAAAATTTTGGAATAGTGGTTGAATTCCTGGTGTGGCAATATAGAACTCAGCACAGGACAATTCAGCCAGGCTTTTCCTGGGATGGGCTTTGGTAGAAGCTGCCAAGGAGGAAAAATTACCAACAATTTTGCATGTAGGGGTCTATCATCCCATAATACCCTGCTGAATTTAATTACTATTTGTCATCAGTATAAACCTTACTGCAGTCTTTTTCTCCTCATAAATAAATTGGAGACTTTTATTAGAGCCATGTCAGGCTTATGCAGTAATTTTCTCTGGGCTGCTTGTCCAGGCTTCTTTCTGTGGAGAAGCTATAGGGAAGGCCGGATGAAACCAAGGATGCTCCATGGCATAGCTATTGCCAGAGGACCTGAAAATGGGCATGCCAAGTCTGGGCTTTACACAGAGGAGGAAAAAAGCCATTGTGGGACTTTGTGGTAACTGTTTCAGAGAAAAAATATATGGAGGCCCTGATTTTAAAACTTCGTGAGACACTCAGTGAAAAAATATTTAACACATTAATGCGTTGATAAAAATTCTCACTGCAATTTTTTGCTATTGGTATTCTTGAGACTACACATATTTATTGCATAAAAATAGAAAAAAGCTTGCATTTCTGGGTTATAGTAATATACTTATTACGCATTCTTGAGTAAATTTTGCATAGTTTGCTTTTCATGTTCTCTAATCTGAATCATTATCCCTTACTCCTAGAGATAAAGGACAAATTCTGTTACTGCCATATGGACTTTGCTGTACTAATCCATCTCCTTATTTAGCTGCTTTTCATTATTCCTTTTTATTATTTCTTTCTTGACTACAAGGCTCAGTGGGCCATTATTTTAAAATATTAAACTATTTTTGTAAAGTATATTTTCTATATTCTGTACAACAATGGTCCAAATATACTTATTTACAATCCCATTAAATTATATCTCGATATGTTGAAAGGCCAGTGTGTGAGTCCATGTCTATATCATGCATGTAAGACAACTCCATAAATGTAGCACTCACAAAACACTATTCCTTCCAGAGACTCTTTAACTGCTTCCCAAATGCCAAAGAACAAAACCTCTCAACACCTCACAGAGGTGCTAATTGTTAGTAATTTTTAATCATGGAAGAAATAAAGAAAAGGATGATTTAGGTGAATTGTTAAATTCTATGGCAAAATTGAGAAAGAAGTGACTGATTAATGTACCTACCTCCTTCCAGAACACCTTTTTTTTTTTTTTTTTTTTTTTTTTTTTTTTTTTTTTTTTTTTTATTCTTAAGTTGCAGTTTAAAGGTATTATGCATTATTTTTCCTTGGAATCCTAGGTGACAGCTACACATTTTTGTAATAGGAACAAGTAAGCAAACAAACAAAGAGATGTGAAAAATATAATAGCAGTTATTTTGTGAGGAATGGAACTAATGGAATTTATTTCCCTATGGGCTCTTTGTCATTTCATCTCCACAATATCTCAAGTTTCCACCCATCCCCATAATTATACAGTTTGATTTGGACTTTCAGTGGGACAAATATTTCTTAGGTTGTAGCCAAGTTAAGAGGAAGCCACCTGCTACCATGCTGGAACGACAGCAGCTGAACTATTACCACCTTTTATCAGAGAGAGCACTCTTGAGATCCCAAAGCTGCTGAATTTCATGAAGTTTGTATACATTCACTATCTTTTTTTTGCATTTAACACTTCACTGAATTTCATTGATATTGACCGTGAGGTTACAAATTTTCCATAGAAAGATGGGAAAGACAAGGTGAGGAGCAAGTATAGCTGTAAAGCCTACTGTCAATAAGAGGCCATACTAGAAAGCAAAATATTTATGCATACATAAAGGAGATGACATTTCCTCCTGAACAGACCTATAACATACTTTCAACATGCTGCCTCCTAGCCACATGCTCAAGGAATCACAATCAAATTCCAAATGGGTATGATCTTTTAAACTACTTTTATTATTACTATTATTATTATTATTGTTGTTGTTGTTGTTGTTGTTGTTGTTGTTGCAGGAGCATCTGAAGACTCTCCAACATGTTTACAGAAGAACATCAATACCTGGGAAATCACAACAACTATTTAAACAGATAGTAATGGATTCAGAGTATTAAATATCTGCATCTCACCTACTACTTGGTGCTGACTGGAAAACCTCTGACTTTAGCTCTTTTTTGGCTTTACATATTCTCCCCTTGTCTCCTTTCTACTATTTGGTTCCCAATTGCCAACTCTTTTCAGCCAAAAAAAAGTCATAATAGAAAACGATGCAGTGCATCCTCCAGAGCCTGCATAATGGAGACATGGAGAACTAAAATATTTTCGTATGTTCTCTCAAGGGAAAAGAGTGTGAACAGTCAATTTGGGAACAGTTAATGTTTCTGTAATTTTCAACACCTAGATGCATCTGGATCAGGAACATGTTTCTTATTCCAGGGACAAAGCGATAACTTTGCTAAGCCAGCATGGTATGTCACTTTGAATAAATGCATCTGCCATATGGTATTTGAATCATCCGTAAGGATTAATTAAATTAATTTGATTTTCCACTGGAAGAAATAGAGGTACTGAAGAGTCTAATCTCTGCTTTTGATGCATTGTTGATGCTACAAAAAGAGCTTTAATTTTAGCTTACTTACTTTTTTCCCCAATTTTTTTTCCTTCCTGTTTGGAGAAAAAAGCCTACTTTTCCCTTAAATTAAACAAAATCAACAAAACCCCCCAAAACAAACCCAACCCAAAAACTCCCAAAAAAGCAACCCTGCATCTTCTCCAATTCTTTATTCTTCTCCTATTGCTGACTCTGCTACAGATCTGCTATGACATAAGTGCAACTGAATGGTGAATCACATGCTTGAAGCTGTACACAGGAAAGAGAAAAATAGGTCACTGTTTATCTAAGAAAGTATACCTCAATCACAGCTCAATCCTATTTTCACACAAGTAGTCAGGATTCAACCTTTACCATAACAAAAAAAAAAAAAAAAGTCTGGTTTGACTTATTGACTGAAAAGAAATTCAAGCTAGTAGTGCAATTTTGCACTTGCGAGTTGACTACCTAAGTCTGCTCATGCTTCAGAATACATACATGCATTTAAGTAAGGATATTTTCTGTGCTAGTGAAAATTATACAGCACCTTCTCTAAGAAGCTTAAAGAAACCTTCTTGTCAGGATCACAATCTCTTTGTCTAACTATAAACCAGATGATTTGAGCCCTAGGAGTTTCCAGAAACAATGATAACATCCTGAAGGGAAAGGTGACAGCTCAGTTCCACAAAGTTTCCTTTACTAAGAGCTGTTCTATTGCTGTAAATAATGCAGCTAGCAGCAGTGTGAGACTTGTGTTGAGTCACAGTGTTTTGCTCCTGAGGTAAGGGTTTACTCTAAGTTAACCCCAATGAACAACTCAATCCCCCATAGCTGCTTGCTTGCTTTCCCCCGGTGGGATGTGGGAGAAAATTGGAAGTGTTAAAGGGGCAAAACTCCTTGGTTTTGATAAAGAAAATTTAATAGATTAAGTTTAGTTAACCTATTAAATAGTTTAATACAAGTCTGTGTGCACAAGCAAAGCAAAACAAGGAATCCATTCACCAATTTCCATGGGCAGGCAGGTGTTCATCCACCTCCAGATGAGCGGGGCTTCATCACATAGACTGGAGGCCTGGAAAGACAAACACCATCACTAGAAACATTCCCCGCTTTCTTCTTCTTCCTCCATCTCCATATGCTGAGCATGACACCACATGATATGGGACAGTCATTGGTCAGTTGGGGTCAGCTGTCCTGCTTGTGTCCCCTCCAACTTTTGTGCACCCCAGCCTGCTCACTGGTGGGGTGTGTGAGGGACAGAAAAGCCTTGACCCTGTGTAAGCACTGATCAGCAATCAGTAAAAAACCCTGTGGTTTTGTAGTGGTTTGACCCTGGTGCCAAGGGTCAAACCAAGCTGCTCTATCACTTCCCAGTGGGACAGGGGAGAGAGAATGCCACGCTGCCTCCCCCTGAGGGCTCAGCCTGCGGCTAGTGGGGTTCGTTGCCCGCACGGTATGGCGTGCCTGTTTAGGGGACTGCATGCCTCAGTTTCCCTGGCTGGCGGCCGTCCGCCCCAAGCAGTTCACAAACCGCAGCAAGGACAAAGATGAAAGAGTGGAGTCTCGGTGCTACTTTTCCAAGTTTATTTCTCTGTCCCTAAGGACGGGGAGATAGATCTTGAAGGGGAGCTGATGCCGAGAGAATCTCGGGTTTCTTTGTCTCGGCTCTGGGATTTATGGGGGTGCAGTGAGAGGAGGATACAGCAGGGTCAACCAATCAGGAGGTTGACGACACATGACAGGAGACCAATAGAGACATCTCAGGTGAGAAACAAAGTTATACTAACTTATAAAAATTATCTCTAAAAAAGATTTCAGACCATGCGAGCCAGCCACAGGGTCAGAGGCTCTGTGACGTGGCACACCAGGTGTGGATGTTGCTATGGTCCAGAGCTGTCTTTTGATTCGTCCTCTGGGATAGAGTCGGACGAGGGGAAGTCGACCCACTCCGGCCCCCTCGCTCCGAACATGGGCTGAATCACAGCAACAAGAGAATAAGATGGAAAACCACTTGAGATAGGTTGAGATAAGGCAGTTTACTACAGTAAAAAAAAAGAAAAGTAAAAGTTTGCATAAGCAAAGGGAAAAAATAATCTCTACTTCCCATCAGCAAATGGTGTTCAGACACTTCCTGGGAAGCAGGGCTTCAGCACACAGAGTGGTTTCTCCAGTGGGCAAACACTGTAGGATAACAAACACCCCCCTTCCTCCCCTCGCCTTTAGCTTTTATATCTGAGCTGACTTCATACAGTGTGGAATGTCCCTTTGGTTAATTTGGGTCAGCTGGCCTAATTGTGTCCCCTCCCGGGATCTTGCCGTCTCCCAGCCCCTTGATGAGGGTGGGGGAGAATGTTAGAGGGACAGTGCTGATCAGTAGTAGCTAAAACACTGATGTGTTATCAACACCCTTCCAGCTACTAATGCAAAGCACAGCACTGTGAGGGCTGCTAAAGAAAAAAGAACTGTATCTCACTCAGATCCAATACAGGTATCAATGTCAGCTTCATCACAAATCCTAAACTTAGCCCTGTACTGCTGTGAAGAAAATTAACTCTACCCCAGCTAAAACTGCTACACATTTATTGCCCAAAGACAGAGTTCATAGCAAACGTTACTGAAGTAATTTGGCTAAGTATGCTGAAAAAAAATTTAAAAAACAATTTTGGTCAACTCATTTTTTATTTTAGTAAATGTTTAACATTTAACCAAGTACAGACTTCAAGGATGATGTTATGGTAGCTCCAAGCAGCTCATATGGTAGACGAAAACCTTATACTGACATCAAAGGGAGTGACCCCACTGAAGTGAAATTGATACAAACTAATCCAGTGCCATCTGGTCCGGTGAAGATAAAGAGGAGAAGCTATGATTACGAAAACTAACAGTGTTCAGTGGACCAGAAGGAAAATCCCACAGGATGCAGGATACTGGGAATTATCTTTGTTACTGCCTGATAACACAAAGAGGAACAACAAGGGACAATAGACTAATCTTGATAGTTTTGCAGGTCTGACACTATATTGTAAAGCAGAATTATTTTCCCATATTTTTCATTTCAAATGTTATAATTTAGATGAACGAATAAGGAGCTACATATTTTGAGCAATGCATGTGGGAAGATCTGTCAGAATGTTCTGTTCTCTAGCAGCAAATGAGAGAAAATGAATGTAATCTGCATTACAATGCTTTCTTCTTGCAGGAATGACCTTCTGCCTTAATGTTGTAGCAAGGATGGAAGAAATTATTTGCACAGTATTTATTATTTGTGTTCATCAAAGTGTTTCAGCATGGTTACTCTAACATGATAAACCACGCTCATGTAAACAAACATTTTCGTAGAATGATAGAATGGGTTTGGTTGGAAGAGACCTTAAAGATCATCTAGTTCCAACACCCCTGCTGTTGGCAATTTTCAGTAGATCAAATTTCTCAGAGCCCCATCCAACCTGGCCTTAAACACTTCCAGGGAATCCACAACTTCTCTGGGCAACCTGTTCCACTGCCTCACCACCCTCACAGCAAAGAATTTCTTCCTAATACCTAATTTAAACCTACACTCAGTTTGAAGCCATTCTTTGCCTTGTTCTGTCACCACATGCCCTTGTAAATAATTTCTCTCCATGTTTCTTGTAGGGTCACTTCAAGTACTGGAAAGCTGCAGTTAGGTAATCCTGAAGCTTTCTCTTCTCTGGGCTGAACAATCCCAATTCCCTCAGCCTTTCCTCATAGCTCCATCCCTCAAATCATCTTGGTGGTCTCCTCTGGACTCACTCCAACAGGCTGATAGCCCTCTGCTCATGGAGACCCCAGCTCTGGATGCAGCACTGCAGGTTGGGTCTCACCTGAGCAGAGCAGAGGGGCAGAATCCCCTCCCTCCCCTGCTGCCCGCGCTGCTTTGGATGCAGCCCAGGACACAACTGGCATTCTGGGCTGCAAGGGCACACGGCTGGGTCATGTCCAGCCTCTCACTCACAACACCCACAAGTCCTTCTTGACAGGGCTGCTCAGGATCTGTTCATCCCCCAGCCTGGATTGATACCAGGTGTTGCCCCAACTCAGGTGCAGCACCTTGCACTTGGTCTTGCTAAACCCAATGTCCCTCTTCCCCCAGAGGGACATTGTCCAGGTCCCTCTGGATGGCATCCCCCTCAGGTGTGTAAACTCACTCAGCTTGGTGTCATCTGCAAGTTTGCTGAGCGTGAACTCGATCCCTTTGTCTATCTCATTAATGAAGATATTAAATGGCACTGGTCTGAATATGAACCCTGAGGGACAAACACTTGTCACTGATGTCCTTTGGGACTCTGAGCTATTGACCACTACCCTCTGGATCTGACCATCCAACCACTTTCTTATCCATATGACAGTACACCCATCAAATACATCTCCAATTTAGAGAGAAGAATATTGTGGGGGACTGTATCAAAGCCTTCACACAAGCCCAGATAAATAACCTCTGTAGCCCTTCCCTTGTCCATTCACGTACTCACTCCATCGTAGAGGGCCACTGAGTTGGTCAGTCAGGTCTTGCCCTCAGTGAAGCTGCACTGGCTGTCCCAAATCACCTCCCTGCCCTCCATGTGCCTTAGTACAGCTTCCTGGAGAATCTGTTCCATGATCTTCCCATGCACAGAAGCGAGGCTGACAGGGTCCTCCTTTCTACTCTTTTTGAAGATGGATAAAATGCTTCCCTTTTTCCTGTCACTGTCATGACTTTTCAAACATCCTGGAGAGTGGCTTGGCAATGACATCAGCCAACTTCCTCAGGATCCTGGGATGCATAGACTTAATGTACACTCAGGTTCTTCAGGTGGTCATGAACTTTGCTCCCCCAGTCCCCATCCTGCTGTCCAGCCACTCAAGATGTGTGGGAAGAGAGGTTGCCATTGAAGACTACGGCAAAAAACTTGTTGAGCCTTCTGCTCTGTTGTTATCCATTTTCCAGCACTGTTTATTGGGAAGGGGAAGTACCCCTTCTTTGACCTTTCTTCGCTGGTTAGCATACCTGTAGAAATCCTTCTTTTTATTCGTTGTGTCCCTTGCCAGATTCAGTTCCAGCTTCAACTTGGAGCACTGTTTCTCTTCAGCTAGGACTTCTGGAACAACAGTAAGCAACCAAAAGTGTTAAGTCCTCTTCATTAAGGCTAATATAATGAATAGGTGTCATCCCTAAGATATAAATGGAATAGAAGAGGAAAATGCTATGAAAAAATATTTTTTAACCTATTAGGCCTAGTGGTATTTATGCAAACACAGGAAGCTGCCAAGATTATATTTGTCTCTTTTTTTTCTCTACCATGCAAAATACTAATCTAATAAACCATTATGAACATAATATGCTCTGATCTATCTTAAATAAATAAGACGTGTTCTGAAAGCATAAAAGAAAAAGTCTTTATTGTAGATAAAAATCAAATTAAGTTCAAGGCTTATAATTGAAGCTGTTTGTGCCTCAAGAAAAGATTAAGCTATAAAAGAACTAAATTGAAAGGAAAGCGAAGTGTTTGAAGGGCAGGTAAGGTCACCATAAAGAAGGGCAACCAGAGTCAGAAAGATGAAAATAGACTAACAGCATGAGCAAATAACTAGTTTATTTGATTTAGTGTTAAAAAAGGAAGGCAATAAAGTAAGGAACCAAACACCTGAAAAAAGAATGCGTCTGGAAAAGGTAATATACCATCAAAAAAGAACCAGAATAAAGGACCTAGGTATTATTACAGAAAGACCATATAATCTTCAGCAGAGAACTCAAATACCCTTCCCAGACACGTGACAAATCCAGAAGCCAGGGAAAAAAAATACCAAAAATTTAAGAAGACAAAATACTCAGAGAAATATCACAATGAATTTGAGATTTAAGAGTATTTTTTTAAATATTCTTTTAATCAGAACATGAGAAATTAATTTCTATGCGCTGTACATTTTTAAGGCCATGTTGCAGTATGATTGGGTACTACAAAGATATCTTCTAAGCATAAAAACCCCTAGAAATGTGGGGGATAAGAAAAAAACCCTATTTTTAAAAAAATAGCTAGATTACCAAAAAGGTATGTTAGGAGTCATTGCAATGAAAAAACCTATCAAGATCATCTTTTAAAAAATTGTTTAATCAACTTCTCAGTGTTTTCAAAGTAAGATCTTTAAAAATCAGATCCTAAAATTGTCCTAAAACCTTCATCAAAAGAAACCTTTATTTTCTTGGCCTTAAATCTGCCATTGACTGTAGTTTAAATGGTTCCTTAACAGTGTTGGGGAAAGACATTGCATCATGAATCATAGTCTGAAGCAGCTACAGGGACACTATTAGCTGAGTCAAAGCAGGTGACAGTGAAATGCTATCCAGTATTGCTGAGTATTATTATCTTTGCATGTTGATTTAATGGCAGACAGAAACGAAGCAATTGAATGATGTCTACTCTATTTCTTCTTCTGTGTGACATCTGCACATGCCTCTGTGATCTATAGCTTTGGGGTACATCAGCAGTGGAGGAGATGGGGGGGCTGAACGATCCTAGGCTGCCAGGACTCTTGTAAAGCCTTCTAGCTAGAAAAATGCTGACAGCTGGAGTCTTTGGAAATGTTTCTAACATCAATCTACACCTTGTTCAAAGTCATAAAGAGCAACAAGTAAAAGTTACCATGTTTATCTTAGTGAGACTATTCTAAGTAAAGGACACTGATAAATTAATTGTTTAACCTTGCAACTAAATTTTAGTCTTTGAAGAGAAAAGTAAGTCCAAGTCTGAAACACGTAGCTGTGCAGAAGGAGGTTGTTGTCTATATGTGAGTGTGGGCCTTATTTTCCTGCATTCAGTGTGAATGTTGTCTTATTAGACATAGGTCCCAATACAGGTCTAAGATCAGCATTCTGGATACTCTCAGAAGCAACTTGGTTAGGGAGTTAGCCACTGTCCCAGAAGATCATGAGAGAAATGTAAATAACCACAAGGTTATGAAAAACTCAGCACTATAATTTAGAGGTTACACAAACTTTGGCACTGTATTGCTTCAGAGGTTAGTGAAATGAAAAATTCATTGTCTTCATTTTTTGGAATGTGCATCCCTGTATATGCTTAAAGACTGTTTTGAAAGCCAAAGAAAATCTCTGAGACTTGCCCATAATTAGCTGGTTCTTGCACTGTTCAGTCAGCTTTAGTTTTGAAGTGTAGGGATTTCCTTTATTCTGCAGGGTCCTGTCTGCTGCACAAACTGTTTAGTCCATTCTGGGGGCTATGTTTAAAATGAGGCATTTTTCTCTCCTGCAGTTTCCTTTCTTAGTTCACACCACCTAGTTTTTATTTATCTATGCTGCACAATCCTTAAATATCACTGAGGCAGTAAATTCAAGGTGAAGAAATAAATTCTTTCATCTCAAGTGTCTCAAATCTTACAGTCCAAAGTATTCTGCTCTTCTGAAGTTGAGCTCTATGATCTTGATTTTTCCCATTCTCTCCCAGCATCTTGATACCAATAGCCAATTAATATCTATGGTATTGAGCAATCCAAGTAGGATTATTCTTCTTGACAAAATTTATATCACAATACGAATAGTTTTGTAAGCTGGGACACATGACAATTTCTAAGATTGAGTGTTGTATTTTACAGTCAGTAAAGCTCCTTTTACCACTCCTCTACAATTAAAAAACTCCCAACCCCTCCCACCCAAACAAATCAGAACAAAGTCCATGAAAATATATCCATGAAAATAGGAATATTAGGCATCCAATGATTTACAAATTCACCCTTCCTTCAACAGTTTTCTATCAGAAGGTGTGCTAATAACAGAGGGCTGCTGAGAAGGGTGCTTTTAAAATCATGTATAGAAATCACCATATCTTTTCTGATATGACTTAAATTTTGTATGGAACAGTCTTTATATATTTCACACATTTCCTCAGGGTGGTATTCATTGTCTTGAAAAAAAAAAAATTAGAACTTGTGTTTTTCTTGAAACTTTTCTGAGTTAATCTATCAATTTTTAAATGATTTCCAAAACTTGTTCTTGTCTAGAATCCACTTTTAATTTTGTTCCATAATCTCATGACAAAATCAGTACCTGTTTGTGACCAGTTTCCCCTCTAAAAGAGATGTTGCCTGGTCTTCCAATTTATATTCTTCTTGCCCCTCAATATGATTCTATCCATTTTCATATACTCTTCCACACCAATACAAAGATAAAAATAAATACATATGGATTTGTCGATACGGATGTAGGTAAATACACAGAGTGAAGATGAAGTCAGATCTAGCAGTCAGATACTTTCACATTCTGTGAAACATCGAGATCGAATACTGGACATAAAGGAAACAAAATTGTCACCTAACATGTTCCAATTAACTAAATGCCAAAGGTCTAAAATAAGATTTTCAGTCCTACATAATGGAATTACAAGCACTTTGTTTCCCCTAATCTCAGTCCAAGAAATCAATCACAACTTCATTCCAATTACCTGAAGTTTGTGGATATTGACAGCTTGCAAGAGATTTTGTTTTGAATAATTCATAGGGAAGGATATATCTGACTTTATTTTCATACTGGTAGTATATCTTCATGCAAAGGGCTAGAGTGTAGACATTGGAAGGAGAGGAAAATGATTACACAACTTTTAGAATGATGCAGAGGGACATGCCATTAATGAACAGGTCTATTTTGGTAAATCAAAGAATTTCATATTTCTGAAAGCTACTATATGTTTACCTATATAGTTTCATTGAACAGCAACGTGTTATTTTGGAACCAGGTAGAGAAAATAGTTATTTACTTACAAGAAAAAGTCCATGTCTCCATGAATATGCTATGTTTACATTAACACAAGGTTGGAAGATAAGCAATAAAACATGGATTTTAGGTATGTCAAACTTCATACTTCTATTTTAAAAGTTTATTTTCATTTACCATTTCCATTACTAAAAGATTTGGGGTTTTTTGATTGGGCTTTTCAACATTGTTAAACATCAGTGATGTTCTATCTGTTTCACTTTACAGTTACTATTTTGCAAAAGGAGGGAATCAAAAACTATCACAAAGAGGTTTCCAACAGGGTGTCACAGTGCAGCCAAAGTGTAAATGGACTATGTGGTCTAAGTATAAAGAGGAGGGAAGATTATTATTCTTGAATTGGATATTTTATCATAAATTGGGTTAGGAGACTAGATAGAGATCAGAACTCTGAGGTCCCAAATCAGCAAAGTTGAAATGAGAATATTGACTGCATCTATGTCAACAAATATTAGAATATAGTACATATTATCTATATATTTATGCTTAGCTGTATTTATCTATTTCATCTTTGATTTCCTGCTCTTGTATAGGACCAGCAGCAGCTGAGGACTTAATATTTGCACTGTATAATTCTGTTCAATAACAGATGTGGCACCACTTACTTTCTAATTCCAGTGAGTGTGCTCTTATTAATGTTATTTTTTCCTTTTTATGTTGACAAGAGCATTAAATACACAGTTTCTGTAAAAATGGAAGAATGTTATTGTCATAATTCCAAGGTCCTTTTGATCAGTTTTATCTGTATAATTGTTCATGATTAGGATAATAAATCCATTGGCAACAAAGAAGAGAATTCCTGCTCAGTCCAAGGACTAGACTTGGACTGTAAATGGATGCAAGAACATCAAAGACAGTAGGAATCTTTTGTTAAGAGTATTTTGCTTGGACTTTGGCATGCAGAGTGCAGAGACTAACCACTACTTTTTTTTTGACTGTTATACAGATGGATCAGAAAGGTCTTGATGGTGAGCTAGTTTATTGCTGATTAAGATCAATAGAAGATAATCTCCTCTCTATCTAAGCCAAAATAAATGGAAGAATTGTTGCTGTTTAAAGCCCCTATGGTTACTCTGAGATTTGGGCAATTTAGGAACATGCAAAAGTCTTCAGAATCTCTGTAGTTCATCTGCACAATTTAGAACAGATTTTAAGGATTTTTTCTACAAACAACATTTTCACAACACTTTTCATTGTAACTCTCATCTGTTCTTTTAAACTGTAATTCACAAGCCTTGTTCTGTTCTAGTTTCCCTCACATTTTGTAATATCACATAAAGACTTAAAAGAAGATATTAGAGATTTTGTAAATAATGCATTAGTGAAGAACTTTTTAGAAGATAGTAGAGATTTAAGATTGCATGACAGTTTTTGAAATAGTGTGACAGAAGAACAACTTTTCTGTTATGTGCTTCTTTACCAGTTTCCAGAAGAGGTGAGTTCTCAGTGAACATTATCCAAGATCACATTGTTTTAAGCTCCTATTTCTTTGTTCATGTCCTTTTTTTATTCCTTTGACCCAAAGGCTGAAGTAAATAATTCTCTGATCTTCTTGGGCAAAACATTTTCATATTCATTTTACGTTTTACTTGTATGATGATTTTGAGGTTTAGATCTAACATGAATCAGAGAATCACAGGATGGTTGGGGTTGGAAGGGACATCTGGAGATCATCTAGTCTAACCTTCCTGCTAAAGCAGGTTCACCTAGAGCAGGTTGCACAGGATCTTGTCCACCTGGGTTTTAAATTCCTCCAGAGAAGGAGAATTCACAACTTCTCTGGGCAGCCTCTTCCAGAGCTCTCCCACCCTCAAAGTTAAGGAGTGCTTCCCCATACTAACAATAAATTTGGCAAGGGGAAAAAGAGAGATTTAAGTCTATGTCAGTTTTTCTAATTGTCCTTGATTTGTTATCTGACTCAATCTATATACTTATTAATTTATTTTACATATTTCATAGGACATCTTTCTAATCATAATTTAACACTCATATTTTAATGTATAGCAGATGGATAAACAGAATATATATTAATCTACCCACATTTCAATAACTTCTTTTTATTTTTTTTCATGGTTGTACAATGTTCTGCATTTAAAATACATACAGTTATTCTCTATATTTATGAAAATTTATTTTCTGTCTCAAATTGCAACAAAGAAATCAGGATACAGTCTATAAAAGTCTTTTTTCTGTCTAACATTTTAGTTCCTATCCTATATTTGAACTAGAAATCTGTGTGTGAGCAAAGCTGATGAGCCACAAATAAAATGCATACTCTCTATCTACGTGATGGACTAAGATACATAAAATGAGAACAAACATCAGTTATAGCATTGTTTCCCAAACAACCTTAATAACCCTTTTCACTTTTCAGCGTCATTTGAAAGATTTAGTGTTCCTATTGAGCACTTCATCTAAGACCAAATTAAAGTCTCAGGCAATTTTGATCCACTCATTTACTCTAAAACAAACACTATCTGTTTTGTTCAGAAGAGTGGCCTGAAAGTGCAAAGAGTGAGAAACATCTTTCACAGTTACCACTTTGTAATATCAGATTCTCAACCTGATTGGTTTTTTGTTGTTGTTGTTGTTGTTTGTTTGTTTTTTTTTTTTTTTTTTTTTTTTTTTTTTTGTTTAATAGTCTGGATTTTTCTAGCAAATGTACAAGGTTGTTAGTCATCAGCATATAATTATAGCTGCATTTATGACAGCAATCCAGTAAACCAGGTTTAAGCAAACAATTACCCCAGTTTCTAGAGTTCCAAAGTTATTTACATTTCACACTATTAATATGTAAGATGAATACATCCTCATTATACCTCATAGAGATGCTAAGATTGCTCAATGTAAAATAAAATTGGTAAAATATAGGCCTCTGAGTAAATTTCCTCCTTGAACTTCACTGTACTTCAGGAGTACCTTCATCTTAGCAGACAGTCAGAAAAGTGGCATCATTTGGTAAGTAGAGTTGTACAGCAACAAAGGAATAAACAAAGAGAATGCAAAAGTGGAAAAATCAGAATTGCCATGAAAAGTCAGCCCATTCTGAGACACAGATGTCAATCCAAAAATATAGGACAAATTGTGTCCAAATTCACATCCAAAATGTATCATTTAGGCCCATCTCTCATAGAAATTAATGTAGATTAAAAATTTGCAGAGGAAAATCTATTTAAATTTGCAGCATAGAGTTACTGAGTGCTATCTGATTTATATATTCCCAAATTGTGCCATTCATCATGTTCTTCATATTTGGCTGAATGGTCTGCTTTAAATCACAACACAAGCAAAAATAAATCACAGGTTATTAGAGATTTGATTTTTTTCAAAATGTATTTTGCAACACTTCGGCCATATTCATTCTCTAGCTTCAAGTTAAAGTCATGTCAATATGGAAAATAATAAGAAAACTCTTTCACTGAGACTGAATTGTTGCCTACTAAGTGTAAATTAAATTTTAAAAAAGTGTTCAAATATTTGCATTATCTCTAAAATTAATTTCTCTTCAATGGCACAAGAAGTTTCCTATAATAATAATCAACATCTCAATTATAAGAATTTGAATTCTGATTAACAAATTGCTCTATTTACCAATCTGATCAGAGCACTACAATAATATAGAAAGCCATTTTAAAGATACAAGTTGAAGAAACACAAAAATAAAAAATTTATGGAGAAAACATCACAATATTTTACTGGTGAGTAGAATTAAATAGTTTTCCTCTTTTGGATTCTGTAATATTCTCCATGGATTCCTATTCATTTTAGTTATTTTAACATTGATATGTGAGTTGATATTCTTCCATTAAGAGTTTGAGAAGATGATTAGTCTAAATTGGAGTGCCACATTGTATAAGTCTTAAAAAAGTAAGAATAGCATGTGGAAATGAATTTTCACTGCTGAAAAACAGGTTGGATAAGTTTTGTATTTTTTTTTTTTTAGATAAAAGTGAATTTGGATGCCATTGATTTCTTATTACTGAAGGAGTTTATTAAAGTCTACTGGTACTGATGCTCTAAATGTAAAGTCTACTACTCTCTTCATTCATACCAAATCTTTTTTAATGCTTGCTGATGCTCATGCATGATCTATAACTTTATGCTAATGGTTCAATATGTAGACTCAAAAAGACAGCAACCGAATTATTTAAGTAAAAGGCTTAAAACACCAAAGTATGTATGTGCGGCACGCATTTTTGAACATCTGATGTCAAAGTGTTTTACTTAGGGGAGGGAGGGGCTTCAGCTTTAGTTCTGAACTTCTCTGTAGCTTTCAGAGGATGAACACGCCTGACCACAAATTTCAAGATTAAAAGAAGAGAAATAACCATAGTAAAGCGATAAATCTGACATCGCTGTTGGACTGAGCTGGACTACCTGAGATTTTAAAATGACATGAAGTATGCAGGAGTGATAGTATTTCTGTGACTGTGTAACATATTTTCAGATGAAACAATGAAAAATGTATGCTTGAGTCCTTCCAAGAGACTGTGTGTGTGTGTCCACAAGCAACGCTTTTAGCCATCGACAGAATAACCAGATGACAGAGATTAGATGGTACATGGGTATCTTTCATATGTAGCTGTAGAAAATCAATGTATGCAGTCCTTGCTTGGTGCCTGAAACTGATGTCATACATCAGTGCAATAAGCAAATACAATATATAATTTGATAGATTGACAAAAAAATCTTATTCTGTTTTCCAAAATACTGCTTCAGAGGAAAGATTACATACTGAACTCATCATAATATATACCTTTCAAATGGAGATAAATTTAAAAATCTTTGCATAATGGACACATGAGTTATTGCACAGATTACTGTTAAAATAATTTATGATTATTCTGGATTTATCCACAATTAACTTCTACAGTTTATCAATCCTTATCTAATTGAGAATGCAGCGTAATTAGTAAAAAGGCATGAACTTTTAGCCACAAAGTGAGATTCAAAACAAAATCTAGAACAACATTCACATGAGGTTTAAATTTTTTAGTGAAGCTCCTGATGATAATGAGTGTTACATTCAATCTGTTCATCTGTCTTACTTCACCCTCATGCTTTTTAATTTATGTGTTACATCAATCATTAAACATTTATATGCGAAGCTGGCTTTAAGTGAAGATAAAGCAAAGCAAGAAAAGCTGAAATTAAAACTGACCTGGACAAAATATGGCAGTTCTTTATGCAAAAAGATCAGCATTTTATTTTGGTATTTTCTAGGATTGGTTTTTCCTCCTCTTTTCTCTTAATGTTTTTTATGTATTTTTCTTCCTCATTATCCTTTCTAAAAACATTAAAATGCAAGGAGAAAAAAAAAATGTGGCAAAGGATGTAAGAAAACACAAATTTGCTGTTAATTTTCTGGAAAGGTACAGATTAGCACATTTGCTGACTTTTTAGAGCGGCAGCCTATTTGTTTATTATTTACTAAGAAATAAAGAAATCACGCCCAGTAAATGTGTATGATAGTCAAGTGACTGGAAGAATTTAGACTAATAAAAATGGCCAGGTGGCTATGTGAGGCTGAGCTGCCGGTTGAAGTTAACCCACACCACCAGGCTGAAGATTCTTTTGAATTTTGTATGACATTGAGAGACAGACTAAACCTTTCTTTCCTCTCAAGAGATTTTGTGTGTGAGGTCCATTTCAGTAAATACACTGATCTACAGAGATGTTGTCTGCCTTTGAGGTTGTCACCTTAAATTTTCATGACAATCAATAGAGAAAAATAGGCATATTGAGAGCAATCATGTACTAAGCATACCTATTATTTGTTCTTGACCAGAAAAAGAACTCAAAGTGATTAGTTAAAGCGTTGATGTCTACATTTAACCAGATGATTTGCACCCTAGCCATGTACAGTGGTAAATTGAGGCACCAAATGGGTGTGCATCTTTTGCTTTGTAAATAGAAAAATGTGGGGGTCGGTGATGCCTTTGTGCAGGGGTGACCCAAAGCACTCCCCTGGGATGCTCTGTTCCTTGGTATGGTCTGTCCCGGTTTGACTCTCCCGGTTGGCTGTAAGCCTCGCCACTCCCCTGGCATTCTCCCATTGGTCCCCATTCCCTAATCCCACCTTTCTCCCTGGCCCCGGATAAACTGGGGACCCTCGTGATCGGGTTTCAGATTTGCTTTGGGAGTTCGGCTGTAAGCATGGAATGAACCATCCAGCAGGATGATAAGCCAATCTCCTTCCTATCTCTTTGCCACCTGACTGTATTACCGAATATGCCCCAGGTTCTGTGGGCTTGCAGGAACCCACAGAGCCGGGCTAAAATTATGGTAATAGAAAAAGAAATACTGAATGTTGGACAGAAGAAAGAGGAAGGGACAGAAACAAGTAAACATGCTTAATTAATATAGACCTCCAAAGATAGTATGCTTCTCATAGGATAGGTTACATTATGTGCTGGAAAGGAGTGTACACTTTGTATTTAAGGAGATTTTGTGAGGAACACAGTCCTGGATGGTCTAGTTTATAAATATATACTTTAAAAGTTGATAAATCAGATAGTCTGTTACAGATGTGCTGGGATATGTTTGTAAATTATTTCTTTCTAATGTAAGCCTACAACATGGAAGCTTGAAGGGAAAACTGTAAGAGAAAAATCCAATTGAATTTGGTTTTCAACAGCTTCAGAAGGGAAGAGTCTTACTGGAATTATCAGTGAAATTGAAATGAAGCTATGCTTGCCAAAGCATAAGAAGTGCAGCACAACCAACATGCATTTGAGTATAGCTTTGCAGCTCTAAAAATATTGTTGAAGTTTTAGCTTCCTGGCTTGAAACACTGTTATGTGCCAAAATAAGCACTTGGCCTAGTACAATAGATCTCATTCCCTGCATAATAAATGGAGAGAGGTAAGTGATTCCTAAAAGAAATCTGACCAAGTTTTAGCACCTACGACGTAACCTGCTTTAAGTGTTTATGGACATTGAAGGATAAAGCGATAGCCTAAGCTAATAGTCTAGGCTGTGTTGTAGACATTGGAGAGAAACATTCCTGTTCTCTCAGGAGAACAGACTAAACAGACATAGATGGCATTAACTGTGTGAGTGACAAGCTGCCCATTTCTCTGCATTGACTGCAGATGGACCCTATTTCAATGTCATAAGTGAGTCTCCTCACTACTGAATAGCTAAAGGTAGGTGAGACATTCCAGCCTTGATGTATCATATAATCATAGAATGGCTTGGGTTGGGTTGGGATCTTAAAGATTATTTGATTCTAACCGCCCTGCCATAGGCAGGGGTCTCACTCACTACACACAGTTGCTCAAAGCCCTGTATAACCTGGCCTTGAACAATTCATCCACAACTTCTCTGGGCAACCTGTGCTAGTGACTCATAATCCTCAAAGTAAGGAATTTCTTCCTAACATCTAACCCATCTCTCTCCTTTCTTTATACCTGCCTGTGTAAAAATCTTGCTCTTCCTCTTTTTGATAAGTCCCCTTTAAGTACTGGAAGTCCACAATGACATCACCCTCGAGTCTTCTCCAGGCTGAACAACTCTAACTCTTTGCTTGTTTTCATAGGAGAGGTGCTCCAGTCCTCTGATCATCTTTGTGGTCTTTCTCTGGACTTGCTCCAACAGGTCCACGTCTTTCTTGTGCTGAGGACCCCAGAGCTGGATGCAGCACTTCAGGTGGGGTCTCACCAGAGCAGAGCAGAGGGGCAGAGTCCCCTCCATCGACCTGCTGGCCACACTGCTATGGATGCAGCCCAGGACACAGTTGGCTTTCTGGGCTGCAAACACACACTCTTGGCTCATGTCCAGCTGTTCACCAACCAGAACCCCCAAGTCCTTCCTTGCACTGCTGCTCTCAATGACTTTTTCTCCCAGTCTCTATTCATGCCTGGGACTGCCCAGCCCCAGGTGCAAGATCTTGCACTTGGACTTGTTAAACTTCATGAGTTTCTCATGGGCCCACATCTCAAGTTTGTCCAGGTCCCTTTGGATGACATCACTTCTTTCCATTGTGTCAACTTCACCACTCAGCTTTGTGTCATCTGCAATCTTGCCAAGGGTCCATTCGACCTCACTGTTTTTGTCATTGATAAAGATATCATAGAATATCACTTGCAAGGTAGAACCTTGAGGGAAACCAATTGACACCAACCTCCACCGACATAGAGCCAGTGACCACAACTCTCTCACTGCATTCATCCAGCCAACTCCTTATATATCGGTTCCACCTTCCACATCCATGTCTTCAGTTAGGAGATAAGAATGTCTTGTTGGACTACGTGGAAGGCCTTGCAGAAGTTTAGTTAGATAGAGATATAGGCAGATATAGTCTTCAAATGATTTTCAAAGCTACCTCTCTTAATTGACTCTTTTTGACTTTAAATGCTTGTTTTAAAGAGCGCTTTCTTGAGGTGCCTGAGATTTCCTCCCAAAAGTATCTAATTTCATTAGGCAGAATAGATTTCCTTTGTTTTGTTTTGTTGGGAGTTTTTATTCTGTTGTTTTAATTAACATTTGTTTTATCAGCCAACACCAATAATATTTATACACAAGAAGTACAGTTGAGTTCTCAAAACAAGGTCTGTCTCTCACAGATGTATTCATGGAAAGAGTCAGATAGATTGACTGATAACAGATGGCTCTTTATTCTGTCATACATTTTGATGTTGGATTATTTTTTTAGGCTTCAGACTTGACGGTCTTTATTAGAGCAAATTAATTCAACAGTGTGTGGGTTGCATTGCATGTATAATAGTACATATTTTTGTGGCAGCTGTGTGATACATCTAAGAGTTAAATTTCTTGATGAGGATGCGATTCAATTGATATATATGCACTTAGACAACAGATCATAAAATATAGTAACTAAGTTGAATTATTTTTATAATTTAAAATTATTTTCAAATTAAGAAAATCTATTTCATATTTTTATAATTACCTCTCTGGAAATTGGTTGCTATTAATGAAGCTTATACTATTATCTTTCCTCCTAATAAACAGCTCAGTAGATTTATCGATCAGTTTCAGGTATCTGCTTTTCATCTATACCTCAGTAACTGAGAGATCATAGATTCATAGAGTGGCTTGGATTGAAAGGGACCTTAAAGATCATCTACTTCCAACCCCACTGACATGAGCAGGGACACCTGTCACTAGACCAGGTTGATCAATGCCCCATCCAACCTGGCCATAAACACTGACAGGGATGGGGCATCCACAACTTCCCTGGGCAACTTGTTCCACTGTCTCAACACCTGCGCAGTAGAGAAGTTTTTCTGAATATCTACTCTAAACCTACTCCCTTTCAGTTTAAAGCCATTGCCCCTTGTCCTGTCATTGCATGTCCCTGTAAATAGTCTCTCTCCGTGTTTCTTGTGGGCTTCCTCCAGGTACTGGAAGACTGCAATTAGGTCACCCCAAAGCCTTCACTTTTCCAGACTGAACAATACCAATTCTTTTAGGATTTCCTCATAGGAGAAGTGCTCCATCCCTAATCACCTCAGTGGCCTCCTCTGGACTCACGCTAACAATCCATGTCCTTCCTGTGCTCTGCCTTCCCCAGAGCTGGATGCGGCACTCCAGGTTGGGTGTCACCAGAGCACAGTAGAGGGGCAGAATCACCTTCCTCAACCTGCTGACCATGGATGCTGGGAAAAAACTGTTGCTTAACCGTAGTGCTACTTATAATGTTAGAAATTTAACTCAAAATTCAGCTATGCTATTCATACCAAAACCAGAATCCCTAGTTCTTTCTTAGCGCCTAAATGTAGATAATAAGGTGAAGGGGAGGTTAGAGGCACTGACACTTAAAAGAAGAGAAGCAATGAAGCAAATTTGTATCATTACTGCCTAGGAGTGATCAGCCAGGAAGGGCTGAAACCATCCTAGAGCATTCTTGAAAAAGATTGTTAGATCACTGGCAGCATTCATGATAAAAATAGATGCATGATGGAAACTTTGGAGACAATTCATATATTCATACAGAGTATTTGTTCCTTGTCCGTGAGTTTGGTCTTAGTATTTAGCCCTGTCTATATTTTCACTAAAACTCATTTGAAATTTTTGTATACTTCTCCTGCACTCAAATTTTGTAACAGAAGCCAGACTTCAGGGCTGGCAGAAACACAGAATAACAAAATGACAAAAACACCCAATTGCATTGGATATTAATCTTTTAAGTATTAAAGTAAACTCACATTGACAGAACCCACCTTCTTGAATCAAAAATCAGAAGCAGATGTCTGTAAATGTCATTTAATGCATAATATAATAAATGCTGTATACTTTACATATTGACATTCAAAATTGCTCATAAACATTGGAGTTAGCAGCTGATAAGTAATGAGTAAAATCAACTCCAGTTTCACCCCAAGAAGCAATGTAATTTGCATTTATGGGATATTATTTGTATGCATTATTTATAGAGGTTTTCAAATGCTACTGGTTCTCTTATTACTTTTACAGGTTATTTTTCTGCTTATAAAGAGGATTATTACAGCAGAGCTGTTCACAGCTGGCTTGGTTGCTTTTGCAAACAGTCGAAGTTTTCTTTCAGACCTGGCCAAATTAGCCAGGAGGTGAAACTCATGACTGGGAAGTTCAGACAGGCTCCTTCAGGGCTGGCACACTGCATGTGGGGGCCGGGCCAAGTGGCAAATGCCTCTCTCTGCTGAAATCAAATGCATCCCAATTGACCACCCAATGGCCTGGGAATGTGTGAGCTTTATTTGGCTGCACCTGAAGCAGTTTAAATTGCCTTTGTAGATGGAGTGGTTCCATGACAGTAATCTATCTCTGAAGCCATCCTCTCCCAGCCTTTGGGATGGTAACTAGTTCAGAGGGGGAGATGACCCAAAGGTGAATATATAGTTCATTGCACTAAGAAAGGATGTGGCATGTGTGACCATAGGGAACTGCTAAAAAGTGGTGGAATTTATGCTCTGATATTTCTGTGGTGGAGTATTTAGTGTCCCACTGTTCTGAACTGTTATTCCCACTATCTTGTGTTTTCTCCTTTTACTTCTTTTACTTTCTTGCTTTTTGTATGGGGAGAATTTTGCCTATGAGTGAAGAACTACTATCAGATTACCTCGATCCACCTCACTGCACAGTGAGGGTCTGCCTCTCTTGCCAATTCTTGCAGCAGAGTTCTGAACATGGTTGCTGCCTGAACATCTGAACATCTTACTGCCTGCAGCACTAGCATATTGAGGAAGGCAGGAAGCTCATACCAGATATTTCCTACATACATTCTCACATCCTTTCTTATTTTTCTTCCTTTTCCTCTCAAAAGGAGTAATTCAGTCTGAATTTCCCTGTTGATTGTCACCTTTCATGGAAAGGTGTATAGTGTTACTGTGTATAGGTGGACAAAATACAGGTATAGATTTCTCATATTGTAACCTCCCTTACTCACAAACTATTTGCATAAATTCTACTTAAATGACCTCAAACTTTAAAAGATTATGACTACGGAAGAGTCTGCAGTGAAATTTTCTGAAAGCTGAAGAGTGTTAGCATTTCAAGTGCACTAAAAACTGTCTGCACTGTATCTGTTAGATTTTATTAATAAACAAGAAGACATTATGAAAGGGAATAGTTAACACAGAAAATAAGAATTCCACAGACAGATAAGGATGCTAACTGTAAACTGTGGGAGAAACTGTGACTTTGGAACTTACTGTCATTACTGATTTTTATTTCCAGCTTTGGTTTTACTGCTTGATATTGTTTCATTAACGGTAGAAGTTTTGCATATCATTTCCCTAGGCTGTGTGTTTGGAAGAGAAGAGCAATAATCCAGAAAAATATGTCTTGCCCAGGTTTTATAAATTCGTTCCTCTGAAGCTAATTGACTTGTAAATTCCATTGTTTATAGTTTACAGTTACACAAACCTAGAACACACTCCAAACCTCAGACTGATGGCGGTACACAGTAGAAGCATGTAATCCAAGTGACACAGCAGCATGAGACTACAATTCCACTAATAAACTGTCTTTGTTCTTCATTACCTATGCCTCCACATACACCTCTATGATCACAAAACACAATATTATTAAATTGTTTCTTTGTTTTTTGCTCAGGACATGACTTCTTCATAATTAAAGCAAATACTTTAAATCACAATTCATCTCTGTTTCCAGAGTCCAGGCTTACTCAGTAACTTCCTACATATAGGACAAAAACAGAGGTAAATGGCAAAAAATGGTAAAATCACTTTGGTGCTTTGCTAAGAAGTAAGGATGAGAGAAATCTGTGGGTACTACACTGCTGTTTAAATCCAAATTCAATTGAAACTTATTGATGGATATATTGGGTTTGCATAGCCAGGTTTTGGTAGCAGGGGGACTGCTGGGATGGCTTCTGTGAGAAGCTGCCAGAAGATTCCCTCATGTCCAGCAGAGCCAATGCCAGATGGCTCCAAGGTGGACTTGCCACTGGCCAAGGCTGGGCCAGTCAGAAACGGTGGCAACACCTCCACGATAGCATAACTAAGAAAAAGGAAAAAAAAGTTATTGGGCAGATGTAATTGTGACCAAAGGGTGAGAATATGTGCAAGGAACAACCCTGCAGACACCCAGGTCAGTGCAGAAGGAGGGGCAGGAGGTGCTCCAGGTGCTGGAGCAGACTCCCTGCAGCCTGTGGTGAAGCAGCTGCACCCCTGCCGCCCATGGAGGACCATGGGGATGCAGAGATCCATCTGCAGCCTGTGGAGGAGGGCTAGGCTGGCACAGGTGGATGCCTGAGAGGAGGATGTGACCCTGTGGGAGGCCTGTGCTGGAGCAGGCTTTGGGCAGGGACCTGAAGACCTGTGGAGAGAGGAGCCCACGCTGGACCAGGTTTTCTGGTAGGACTTGTGGGGGACCCACCTTGGAGCAGCCTGTCCTTGAAGAACTGCATCGTGTAGAAGAGTGTCCCATGTTGTAGCAGTTGGTGGAGAACTGTTGCAGTGGGATGGACTCACATTGGAGAAGTTCATGGAGAACTCTCCTGTTGAAGGGACCCCACACTGAAGCAGGGGAAGAAGGACTCCTCTCCCTGAACAGTGGCAGGAACATCTTGTGGTGTGTTGCGGTGACCCAGCCCACCTCAGGGCTAGATGTCATTAAATAGATCAATTTTCCTGCTCCTGACTTCGATCCCGAGGGCAGGTCTGAGGCCAGCTCANTCCTTTCCCTATTGGCACCTGTCACCCCCATCATCTCCCTATTGGACTGTTTCCCTTAGTTCCTCCCTCTTTTAGAGCACCATAAAAAGGCTTGTTTAGTTCCTCCCCCTGCTTTTTCTGGTGCTCTCCCTTCAGCTTTGAAGCTCCTTGTTACTTTGTGTTATCAATAAAGCTGGATTTGTGGGCACCAGAGAGGTCCCTCTGCCTCCTTCGCCGCCCTCCCGTTGCTAGGCAACATCCAAGCTGCAGCCAGCTCCTTTGTGTGCCTCTGAGCAGAGCGCTCCGACCAGCCACGAGGACTGTGTCCCTTTGGTCGCCGACCAGGACACCGCCTGGCCTCCTGCCAGGCCACCGGGCGGCCAGTGGCAGCGACGCAGCGGTGAACTGACCAAAACCTCCATTCCTGTCACCCTGCATCACACGGGGGTAGGAGGTAGAACTAGGAAGGAGGAAGGGGTAGGGGGAAGGTGTTTTTAAGGTATTATTTTATTTCTTATTATCCTGCTCTGATTTTCTTAGTAATAGATTCAATTACTATCTCTAATTTGAGTCTATTTTGCCTCTGATAGTATTCAGTGAGTGGTCTCTCCCAGTCCTTAACTCATGAAGCCTTTTTTATGTTTTCTCTTCCTTGACCAGCTGTGGAGGGGAGGGATAGAGGGACTTTGGTGGGTGGCTGGTATCCAGCCTGGGTCAACTCACAGCTGTCAATTTTGTGCTCTAATGGCAATACTGATGATTTTTAAATTTTACTGGGGTGTTTCGTCTGCTACAAATGGTCTTCTCACTGTTGAATGGCTGCTTTCTTCAGCATACCTTCAATGTACAATTCCACGCTTTCCTATGTATATGAGTGTAGATTCAGCCTTTATCTAGACAGATTTCTCTGCCACTGCTTTTTCCTGCCTTTCTTCTGCAAATTTGAACACACCTGCTCATGTGAGTTGACATTTTGTTTTTGTGATGTTTTGTACCTTCTGTGCCATATTTCCTTCAATGTAGATTTTAATTGTGTTTGTACCAACTGTCAGACAATAAGTTTTGCCACTAAATCAAGTTTAGCTCTCAAGTTTATTGGTTCTGCCTTGGCTTGGGGAAGAATGTGTCCCACATAAAATCGTGTTCTCAATGGTTTTATATGGGATGAAAACTGCAGCCAATAAAAAAAGCTTGTGTGTAAATAACTTCACCATCTAGTTCAAGCTTAAGTTCAGTTTGAACTTGCAATACTTTGCTGACAATGATATAGTTAAAACCCCTGAGCAATACAGCTTAACAACTGAGTTACAAATCCACACATCATTAGTTTCTTATTAATCTTACGTTTCCTAATGAAGTGACTTCTGAGAATGGCATTAGGTCACAAGGAACATTTTAAATCTAATACTTAATAACACAAACAATTTGTCTAAATGGCAGAGCTAAGGTTAGGTTAGCATACAGCTTATCCTTGGCGGTCCTTTGTATTTGACCTTGTAATGATATTTTAAATACTGGTGTTCTGTGTGAGACAGTAGTATAGTAAATTTAATACATTTTTTGAAAAAAAAACACTCTGTTATGTATCATTTTATTTACTTCTCAAGATTTTTTTAGTCTGTTCATAGTTAAAAAACCATTAATATAAATTTAGTTTAATCATCAAGGTACTCCTAATATTTCTCCAGCAAAGCTAAAATGGATGTATTTTCTCATAAAAATCTGCATATCATTTTTCATACAGAATCTTAAACTCAGAAATTACTTTGGGAGGAACTGAATGAAGACGTGATTTTCCGAGAATGATTTTGGGCTGATATATATGATCAGTTAAAAATTCACCATCTGTGACCTTGAAAAATGAACTAGAGTTTCCAAACTATATGTTTATATATATTAGTGGAATTTATCATAAAGTTAGATGAGAATCTTTGAAGGTTGGTTGGGTTTTCTTTCTTTGTTTTGTTTTGCTTTGCTTCCCCAGTTAAAGAAATGTTTAATCTGTATCTGGTATGCCTGTTTAGAAGACCACTAGTCTTGAGGTCAAGGAACAACAAAAGCAAAGACTTCCTTGCTTATCTTCCCTAAGACAATGCAGGAGCCCCTCTTTAATGACTGTGTTGACAGTTAGTGTTCACAGTTCATGCATTTCTCCTAATCTCCATAAATGTCAGCATGTTCTCTGATGGGCACTTCTGGAAAACCACTTCAGCCAGCACTGTCTGTGGCCCTGTCTGTGCTATTTAGCTAATAGCACTGTCTGTGCTATTTCTCAGTACTAGGCCATTGGTCTTGATAAAAAGGACAACTTCATTCCTCTGCATGAGAGCAGCTAAGGATGACGATGCACCTCCCCTAACTCCTCTTGCTGCACATCCACGATGAGAGGGAAGCAGAGCAGCCTGTGTGTGCTGCTAGAGCAGTTCTGTTAGAGTCTCTTTCCCACCTCCCCTAACTCCTCTTGCTGCACATCCACGATGAGAGGGAAGCAGCATTTCTTCAGAACTGCAAAGCACAGGAAGCGAAATATGATGTTTCCTAGGAAAATGTTGATAGATCCCCTGGAGTTTTGTGATTTTCATTGTGGTCAAAGCAAATGTTTGCAGAATTAGTCGAAAGTTTGCAAAGCAGTTTGTCATTGATTTTGTGAGTAAAATTTGGCAGCTGTTTTTTCAGCTGAAGTTTGTTTAGTGTAAGCAACAGTGTTCTTCTGACACCATGGACAGACACTATTTTACATCTGTTTTAGAACTGCTGTCTTCCCTTGAGTCGTTAGTAATATTCATAGTCTTATATTAACATTTCCTGCCTGCACTGGAGAACATAGAAAAGATGTGATTCACCTTCAGGTAAGATGCATTTGTTTATGTGATAATGACATTCATGTCTTTTAAAAGTTCTTTCTATTTTTGAAAGAGTCAGGTATTAGATATTCCTCTCACATTTCAGGGAAGCTAAGGCCAAAATTCTCACCACACTCCTCCAGAAGTAAAAAATTCTGTGTTTGCTACAGTTTATGTAGCTGCAATCGATAGTGAACTGGCTCAATGAAAAAGTCACTAGAGATCAACAGTGCACACCACTCTAACAAAATACAGGCTGTTTAATTAAGGACATTTGCTGTCACTCCCCATTGTGACTTTGTTCTCTACTTACTGCATTCTTGTAGGTACTCTGGTCCTACTAGAGACCTGTAGCTTTATTTACATGCCCATGGACAATTTGTACAGCTATATTGTCAATTTTTCTATTTGAAAAATCTAATGCCTTTGCTTTACGTCTTAGGAAGTACCGTGAGAAAAGCTGGTTTTGAATTTAGCAAACTAATCATGGTAAAGTCTCGTAGGATTACAAAACCATGGCAATACAGAGAGTAAGAAACTGACCCCTTGCAGTCAGAACAGGTGCACTGGTCATTTGCAAAGACTGCTCTGTGTGTCTTCACCTTGATGAAAACATTGTTTTGTACCATCTTAGACTACCATGGGAAATGAAAACTGAGCTTTAAATATGGGAGCTGGATCACTAAACTTTACTGATTAATGCTTCTCTCACTACTCAATGTTATATTTATATCTAACAGTTAAAATTTCTTATGCCTTCATACTTGACGTTTATGCTTTTATTCTGTAGAAGTTCCACTCAACAAAGATATTGTAGGCTGAAAGTGATTTTTCTGGAGATTGGAAATTAAAGAGACATTAGGATTTACTTTAATTTGGTAGGTTTGAGGACTATAGGTAATTTATGTTAAGGGTCCATAATCATAACTCAGATTCAGTCAAACTATTGAAATAGCCCCATTTTAACTTAATCTGGAAGTGTGCTGTGCAAACAAAGGGTACTGAGAGTCAAAAGACCCAAATGTGACAGAGGGTGTGACACTTCCTAAAATGAGTAAGATTCCTCAGGTTCAATGCATCAGATGAATTTTAATACAGAGATCTGTTTTACGTTGTGTAGATTACAAAAGAAATTAATGACTAAGGTACCAATTCAGTGAAATTAATCCCACTGTGAGCCCCTGATGCTGATCTGGGGAAAAGGAGAAGGAGAGGAAACACAAGTTCCAGTTCTACCCTAATTAACATGTTAAACACTGTTGATGATAAGAAGAAAAATAATAAAATATGAGCATTCATAGTGTTGATAAGTTACTAATTAGATGTGTGCTTGAACATGTGCTTTTGCACTTGTGTTGCAGTGAAGCGTTCATGTGCTTGAATGGGAGCTTGTGGATATGCTGACCTAAACCACAGAATGTTTCTGCAGTACTTCACGGCACCCTTAAGGGATTCTGTCTTCTTCCATAAGGATATTTAATTTAATGCAAATTAAATATAGTACTGTGTGCAGGTGAATGTACGTCTTCTGCTGAAATCTGGCAGGAAATCTTCTGCTTGTGGCATGAGGTCTGACCTAGGGTAAACACTGGGTAAGAACTATGAAAGGCAGCTTTGGAAATTAAGGTTAAAAAGTTAAAAACTCCACCAATTTGGTCATCTGAAATTGCTATTTTAAGGTTAATGCAGTGTGAAACAGAATATAGCATAACTAGTTACACAATGTAAGCATTAAAAACCCCCATGTCCCTTCCCCTTCCCCAATGCACATTAATCTAATTTTAAAGGCAAACCACCATGGCCTCTTCACTCATGCAAGTATTCAGCTGAGTGAAAGCTAAGTGGTATTTCTTGACAGGTATCCCCAGGGAATTTTGAGCTGCAACTGCAGCCCAAAATGAGTAAAACTACATTAACTGTAGAACACATAATGATGGGAAACAAAAAGTCATCAACCAATGGCTAGAAAAAACCAGCAACTAGTGTATTTATTTTAATGTACCTGGCCAATAATTATTTTGTTCAGTATTTAATCTTGATTCAAAGCCTATATTTAATGGACTATCTGATGTATTAGACTTAATTTTGAACTTGAACTATCAAAATTATATATTTGAACTTTTTGATTCAGATATACATCTTTAAAAGTGTCTGTAGAGGTGTTTTCACCACACCTCCATCTGTGTTCCAATAGACTTGTGTATGTTGACAGTGAAACCATCACCTCTCTGCTTTCTAAATTTAAATGTCATTTTTAATCATGATCTCTAGTTTTAGAAGCTCCAAAACAGCATTTTAGTGGATTTTCTGTGTAAGGTTTGGTTTAAGCTGACCATGATATTGAAAGTGTCTCTTGTCCTATCCTTTCCATCATCAGACTGCAGTTTCCTGGGTGGTTTCCTGAAGAAATGGGAGCATGTAGCTGCAGATGCAGGTGGAGATTTACTTTAAGACAAAAAAGCACAGTGTGGTCTAGGAAGTCTCCGGAAGATACAAATGCAATGACCTTGTAAGGCAAAAATAAAACTCCTCCTGAGGGGAAGAGGAGGGGCAGACACTGATCTCTTCTCTGTGGTGACCAGTAACCGGACTTGAGGGAATGGCCTGAAGTGGTGTCAGGGTGTGTTTAGGTTGGATATTCTTCATCCAGCAGGTGGTCAGGCATTGGAACAGGCTCCCCAGGGAAGCGGTCATAGCAACAGCCAGAGTTCAAAAAGCATTTGGACAATGGTCTCAGGTGGATGCTGTGACTCCTGGGGTATCCTGTGCAGGGCCAGGAGATGGACTCCATGATCCTTGTGGGTCCCTTCCTACTCAGTTTATTCTGTGATTCTGTAAAAAATAGAATGGTATGGATGCTCTTGAATATTTGCATTGAATTTTTCAGATGCCTTTTTTTTCAGAACCAATTTAATCTGACACTCACAAACATAATAAACTCTGAGCTGGGATAGTTTTAACCACACACATAAAAACCAATTAACAAACCAACCAACCAAAAATCCCAAAACCCAAACCCAGTGCCTCTCCCTCCTGCTAAAACACACTCAGAACCCAATAGCAAAAAGCCCCCAAGCAATGTAAAGGAGGCTAAATAAAGACAATCAGTAGAATTTACCCAGATATTAAATAGATGATGATTTTTGTCTTCTAACCTCTTAATTCTGACATTTTAAAATAAAGCCTAAATGAAGAAATAAAGACAGTATTTGAAATTGATCCCCGTTGCTTTAGTTGCAAAGTTGCAATTCCACTGAAGCCAATAAAGTTCTGTCTTCAATGATTTTGGCTTGGAGTGCAGTTTTATTCTTTTATCACAGAGTAATTTTTGTCGGTTTGTTTGTGTTTACTTTAATTTCCTCTTTAGCCTTCATAGATTTTATTTTTAAATAAACTGTACTTTTCGTACGGACATCTGCTTGTTCTGGTTGGCAATGTGTCCCAGTGATGATGATTTTACTCCATCAGTTTCTAGTTCTGGAGTGGAATATTAATATTAGCGAATAACAGTGTGCATATAAGACAGCATAATGAAGAGGAATGGTGCGAGGACAAGCAGCACATTGTAATGAGCCTCAACCATAAAAAAAATACACTACTGCTGTAATAAGAGATGGTATGTATGGGTGATTCAAGAAGAAATGATCAATTAATAAGTCTTTGTAATAACAGAGTGCACAGAGATGGGAAATCTAGCAAGACTCTTGGGCCTACTTTAAAAAGGAAAGACATTCTGCAGAGAATAAAATGCCATCATGTACTTGTGTAGCTCAGAAGACATCATTAATCTCCACGTGGGGAAAAGCACGTATAGAGAGATATGTATATACATATAAAAAATTATAGAAATTGTATTTATGATAATAAAGTTATTAGTATTAATTTCAACCATCCACATAAAACACCAATAACCAAATAGCATTTGGATACCTGCAGTTACTGAAACAGATCAGGGAAGAAATGTATGCCTTCACTTAAAGAAGGTGATAATGAAGTTTCTTGACTTGCATAGGAAATGAGCAATGAGCTACATCAGACAGCAGCCATGCCTGCTCATTCCGTGGGGAATGGGCTATGGGAGTTTTATGTGACACGATGGTAGAGCACTTCAGGGGCTGTGTAAAGGGGGAGTGTTAATAAGTAGATGATTTCAAATTATTAGCTCTCTAAGTCAGACATGAAAATGACAGTAAAAAAGCCACAGCAAAAATTACAAGGAAAACTTCTAACTTACCATGCTTTATTTTGTCCTTACCGGAAAAGACCATGTTTGCAGGAGCAAAATTAAAGCTTTAAGTAGAATGAACTTGTCTAAAGGACAGCTTTAGACAGCTGAAGAGTTATAAAAAGGTTGCATGCAGTATATCTGGTTGCTGCAGAAAATCCCTATTTGGTAACGCTTGCCACAGAGCATATGCTATGCTTTTTTTTTCTGCTCTGGCATTTGAAATAAATAGTACATTTATTAACCAGTATAAAATTTAGGGCTTTGGATGAATGTTTGTTCTGCCCATGCTGAAAGCATCACTAGTCAAAAAAAGGTTTTAGTCCACTTCATGTGTGACATGAATTTGTAGTTTTGTTTCAGAATCCAGTCCTAGGCTACTGGTATAATGAAGATGTGATAGTACCATAATCATTCTACATGTAAGTATGTCTCAGTTCTCTTTAGAAACTTCAGCAGCATCCTACTCATTTTATTAGAAACTACTTTTGGCCACAAAGTTGGTTGAGTTAGAGCTTGCTATTCAATCACTAGCAAGAAATGATGGACCAGGAAATATAGAAGAGTTTCTGATTTTTTACATGTATCTAGATAATAAAAAGGGAAGAAATCTAATTGAGACAAAAAGAAAAAAGGTGTTCTGGGTTCTGCTGTATTTCAAGTACTGCACTATTACTGAAGTGGGCTGGAGTTTGGCATCTGCATATACTGCCTGATGAATCAGGGCATTGAAGCAGAACACTTTTTATAGCTTTTGAACAGATATTTCTTCTCCTGTACTTCCTTCTACTTTGTTTCAGGGAGCCCTTCAAATGATAAGCTAGCATTTTAAATTGCTGATGCGCTTTTTGCTCTGTAATATGAAATAGGAGAAATCAGCCAAAAAGCATTGTGTAAAGGTGAAGATCTGCAGAAATAAGGTTCTTGGAATGAACTGTTAGATCCTTGTGTTTCCTTCTGCCATGTAGGTTTTCTCCCTTGCTTGTACGTCTGGTGGAGGCCAAACAGAGCCTTCTAATAAGGGCATAAATGCATGAAAATGGCAAAATAGGCTGTCTTGGAATTTGGTATGCAGATCAAGCAGGTAGTATTGTCCTTGTTTCCTGTTCTACTTTCATTGCCTGTCTGCTTCTCTAATTTGGTAAAACAATTAATTGAGAAATATATTCTATGCCTGGTGAATTTTATGGAAAATATTTTTTTATTGCAGAAAAAACCATGTCTCTACTTGCTTAATTAAATAACAAACAGAAAATATTCTCATCAGTTTCATCTCTGTATGCAAGCAATTTAGGTTATCTTTAATGTTATAAATGTATTTATTTACAATATGTTTTACAATCATTTGTAAAACAAAGAGAAAGCAAGCTATAAACCCTAGATGTATCATTGATAAAATGTGATTTCAAGGTGCCCAGGCTATTCTCAATGGATACAAGATTATGACTATCAGATGGTATAAGTAAAATACCCAAATATCAAATAATCTTTTCTCAAAGAAGTTTAGCAAGCTACCACTCATTCTTTAAAATAATTCCTGATATTATGTATGGTATAATGGCACTTCTAGCATTTGAATTTGTTTGAGTTGTGGTTCCAGGCCACAATTCTGACACAGTGCAATCAGAGCTGACTTTTTTTATTATTATTTTATATGTGTGGTCTTTGCTTCTTAAAGGGAATTATTTGACAGACTTATTTGCTGGGTTTTTTTGGTGGTTTTGTTGTTGTTGTTGTTGTTGTTGTTGTACTGCCTGTTAAACCTTCCTTAGTATTGCTTTGAACTTGTGGAATGATTTTAGTCACATTTAACAAAGTATGAAGCGATCTTAAAGAGAGCAAATTCCTCATGGCTAGAGAATAAAAGACCTGAATGAGTGCTACTGGGAAGCAGAGGTTGCCGTTTTCACTTAGGAGAATACTGGATATTTAAGTACCTAGAACAGAGACTCACAAGAAATGAGACTCTCCGGTTTTGTATTAATCTTTGGGGTTTAATTGCAATAAATTCATGTGCCTGCCTGTGCTATAAACTCCTCTCCCTTACCAACAAAAAACATACATGAGGTTTTAAAGAAATTTTCTCTTCCCAATTTGAACATCTAACTAAAAATAACATCTTGCTGAAATTAAATGAAAAGTAACATGAGAGGAATGAACTCATGCTAGAATTGTAGAGTCAGGTCTACGCTAGATGGCACTTGAGGCTCCATTTATTCAGAATGTGCTGAATTGCAGCAGCTGGAGCTTTGGTTCTTAACATTTTTGTGTCTGTTTGACATGAGTCATTAGTAATTCTAAAATGAGATTTAATAATTCTCACACAAGTAGTAAGCAGGGAATAAATATTTCATATTGTAACACATATTAAAAACATTTTGGCATCCTACATATGCCTCTGGAGTAGCTCTGTGGCATCCTTATGGAAGTCCTTCAGTGTATTCTAGAAAAACTGTTGCTTAAATAGCATTCATAATTGCCCTCAGGCACTTTACACACACTTCCCAGATTAGTCTCATATCACCTCTTGTTAGCTGGAAGTGATTTAAACAAACAGCCTTGGAGTGTGTGCCCACAGCGCATCTGGGGCAGTGATAACGTCTGTCAGAATGAAAGCTTGGCTCACACTAATAGCATCTTGGAAGTACATATTTGAACAAAGAAGGTTGCTTTGATGGAATCTGAAAATATGCAGATTTCAAATACTATCTCTTTTTGGGGTTTTTCCCTTTTTTTGATGGCAAGATTTTTTTCTGTTTTTTTTATTGCCATATTTTCAGTGGTGGTACCACACAAAGTGTGGCAACTGCTTATGCTGGAGTGAAAGGACAGAATGTTTTCTCCAGATTTGATGTCCAGTACTGACCAGGTTGCCCTTTTGACACACACATGAACAGAGTTCTTTATATTTCTAATGCATTACTACAAGACATAGTAAAAGTAGCATTGCTGTACATGCAGTTGCTGAGTCTGCAGAGGAAAAATGTGATGAAGGGTAAATCAGAAAACAATTGGTTTTGTCCAGTGAAGGTAGAATGCTGTGGATAACCCTATGAAAGGGCAGGTCTGGTGTTCTGCAGATTGAGGGATGGTGGTGGAATAAACCCTCTCTTTCTTTCGGGGATTGTGACTGTGCTTTTTCTGTAGGTGCTTGTAACCTCTTTTATGTTTTCACCAAAGGTGTGATCTTTTATATATGTGGGATATACATTCTTAATAAAATCTTGGAACAGGGTAGGACAGAGCTTGTGAATCTCTGTGGGTTGCACCCCTTCAGTGCCCAGTGGCTGGTGGTCAGTGATCGGTGTGCACGGCTGGGGCTCCGGCGTTGCCGTGTGCCCCGCGCTCTCTGCTTGCACCCTGCGCAAAACCCGTCACATAGAGGTATTGCACCCACATTCACACCGAGACAGACCTGCCCCTGTTTTCTTCTTCTCAAGCCTGCTGTGGGTCTCCCTGTGCTTTAATCATCCACAGGTTTAATGGCAGAAGAGATTCATTTTCCACAGAGCTGGCTCTTAGAAGTGCTGAGCACAATTCCATGGGAAGTTAATGACAGTGTTAAGCACTTAGCAGTTCCAAAATATCACATCCCACATATGATGAGCAGTTGTGCAAAGGCAGTTATGCTTAGTAAGAGGAATAAACAGCCTTGAAGGTGAAGAACTGTGCTTTGTAGATGACTCTTAAACCAAAATTTCTAATGATGAGTTAGAGCAAGCTTTTCGTGGAGCATTAAATCTCCTTTATTAATAAAGAAATCAATTATCACACTCCACCAATTTGCCATTAACATTCGTTCTGCATCACTTGAAATGTTGAACAGCCATAATCATAAGCGAAGAATTGAAACAAAGAAAAGCTGTCCCCTAATTCCCCTAATAATGTTTAAATTAAATTTCCCACAAAAGGATAGCGTTCACATAACAAAAAGGCAATATAAATCTCAGGATCCTTAGCTGTTGTCTTAGACATTAGCATTTTATTAGTTATTGTTGACATAACTTCAATTTGTCAGGCACATGTTTTAAAAATGCACATTTTGTCCTACTCTAGACGAGGATTTAGTCAATGTAATAGTATCTCAAGATGTGCCCCATAGCCTCTGCCAGGGTGGAAGGGAATCTGCATGCTGTGCTTTAATCTGCAAAGCACACTTCAGCTGGTTAGTATTCCTGAAGATGAGCATGTTAATATAGCATTCTTCAGAAACAATACACATCTCACTGAGACATCACAGCATGCTTTCAAATTGGGAAGGGGCAGGATTCTTATGAAGCAATGAGACAAAAGGGTAAAGTGTGCATATGTGCCAGTGCATGTCCTACGTCAGAGTCACAAGGCACGAGTAAATGTTTAGAATTTAATATGAGAGGTTCTACCTATTAATTCTTTAAAGTATGCTTTATCCATCCATGTTGGAAGGATAAATCACGGTTCAATGCCCATTAACTAATAACAGAGAACTGTAAGATCCTTTTAAACTTTTATGCTAAGCAAGCTCAAGGTTTTATCAGTAAGAAAACTTTGCAAATGTTCAGTCTTAAGTTTGCACTACTGTTTTCAGACCATTAGTCTTGCAAAATACTGCCTTGTGCTTCCTTGACAATTATTCATTCTTTTTGGTATTCGCATGTCCTTTTTGTTAAGCACTTCTGAAAGCTTATTCAATGCTGACTTTTCTATGTGTGGTTTGATTAGACCACGGTCATACAAAGCTGTCACTTTCTTAAGCATTTTACCGAAACAAAGTTTGCATCAATGACATTTTCTTGCTTCATTTTAAATAAATAATGACAAGACTCTCTCTAGCTGGCCTGCTGCTCAGGGTTAGCAGATGCTCTTTATTGCACAGTTCTGTTTCCCAGTAGAATCAACAGCAGGATATGTGGGCGTAGTCTGGGTTCACTTTGCTGTCCTTGATTCTGGAACAGACCATCACAAGCACATTTCAGGACTCTCACCCCCTATTCCATGACACATTCCCAGAAAGTATAGGGATCTTAAATTCTGTGTAGATAAAATAAAGTATGAATCTTCTTTCTATGTGTCACAGCTTCCACTTTCACTGGCACAACCATAGCAAATAACATCTTCCACTATGTGTTGCCAAGGTTGAACTTTTGCTTGGGATGCAGGGATAAAATCCTTGGAAGCTTTTATATGACAGCACCAGTGGGAGACTGTTAACTTGCTGTTAATTGGTATATTTGGAGAAACAAGTTTTGAATGGCTTTAGAGGAAAATTATACAAAGCATATAGGAACATTCAGTCTTGCTCTTAACAGGAGCATTTCTATAGAAAACAGTGAATGACACTAGCACAACATTTGGCTCAGTGTTTTGGACGTTAAGCTTCAACTTCAGTGTTGTGGTTTTCACTCAGTAATATGCAAGCCCCTAATTACTGCGTAAGTCTCTGGACCCCAAAGGGATTTTAAACTATTATGCCAGTGCAAGTAATCTAAAAAACAAACAGAAAAAAAATGCCTGTTGTGGAACTTGAATTACCACAAATGTGCTCTAAAGACCCTTCCTGTTTTTGACAGAAGCAACACAGTACTGAATTGCATAATAATATAGGAATTTTAAATAGATTTACTCTTCCTGTGCCAGAGGATTTGATGCAATAAAGCTCTGTATTGAGATAATATGATAATTAACATGTTGTGTATTGTGGTGCAGGACAGCTATGGTTTAGTACTATACTTTTGTATTTTAATTCTTCCAAATTATATGTGTGATTCATGCACATGTATAAAAGAAGAGTGAAAAGCAACTGAGCAAAAGCACTCAAGCTTCTTTGCTTGTGCTGGCAGCATGAGATACCCAAGGTGGGAGCATAGCCCTTGTAACTTGCTTACACAATAGGTAGAGAGAGAGAGAGAGAGAGAGAGAGAAGCTTTTGCCAAGGGTGATTCGGAGGTTAAGTGAACTGAGCTCCAGTCTGGACCTGACTCTCTCTGTTCCATAGTGGCAGATCCTGGGGCAGTCTGCTCCTGATTTAAAAGGTTGGATATGATGATGCCTTCAAAAGGAAGAGCATCTGGACCTTGCAAGATGTTGTCGTTTTTTTTTTTTTTTTTTTGGGGGGGGGGGGGTGGGGTGTGGGTGTGATTTTTGATAGTTTCCTAAGGCAAACTTTATTTTGTTAACTAAATTATGGGAAGCAACTCTCAGAATCACAACATGAAAATTTGTTTGTCCATTATACAGAGTAGACAAAAGCTTTCAGTGTTAGAAAAAGGCTCTAGATCTGAATTTAGTTCTTTCTCAATCTCATTCATATTTATCTTGCCAGCTATTGTGACTCCTACTGTGATCACCTGCTCCTATAAATTACACATAATTGTAACTCACTATGGGAAAAGAATTAAGATTGCTATTACCAAAAGTTTTTTGGTCAATCAGTTTGTGGCAACTGACCTCAAATGGACCTTCTGACATTTGCATATGTGCAACCCTTGAATGAGGATTTAAATAATTGTATTTATTCTTACACCTGTTTTATCACCTTATTTATACTACTAGTTTATTCTCAGACTAGAAAATAATTTTTTTAACAAAATGAAAATTCAAATAATTAATTATAAAATGTTATTTTTAAACCTGTGTGTATGTAGGGCCAGGGATGTGTTTGCTCCACTCTATTTGTCTCTGATGAGGGCACAACTCGAGTGCTGTGTCCAGTCTTTGGGCCCCTCACTTCAAGAAAAAATTTGAAGGGCTGGAGTGTGTCCAGAGAAGGGCAGCAGAGCTGGGGAAGTGTCTAGAGGGTGTCATATGAGGAGTGGCTGAAGGAGCTGGCGGTGTTTGGCCTGGAGAAAAGGAGGCTCAGGGGTGACTTTATCACTCTCTGCAACTACCTGAAAGGAGGCTGTAACCAGGTCGGGGTCTGCATCTTCTCACAGGCAGCCAGTGACAGGACAAGAGGACACAGTCTCAAGTTGCACCAGAAAAGGTTTAAATTGGATACTAGGAAAGCATTCTTTGCTGAACAGAGTGTCAAGCATTGGAATGGGCTGCCCAGGGAAGTGGTGAAGTCATCATCCCTGGAGGTGTTCAAGAAATAACTGGGTGTGGCACTCAGTGCTGTGGTTTGATTGACAAGATGCTGTTCATTCAGAGGTTGAACTCAATGATCTTGGAGATCTTTTCCAACTTTAATGACACTATTATTCTATGATGGAAATTAATGTCATTTTTTCTCTTAGACTGTGCTCTAACAAGGACAAAAGTTGTTTTTGAATTAATGTCCACTCACTGATTTCAAGTAACATTAAATAGTTTTTAAGTTATGAAGGGAAAGTGTTACAAAACCAAATAAAATCTTTGATACTTTCATGTTATTCTCATGGAAAGGAGACTTTTGATATCTTAGATGTCTTCTGCTATCAGACTCTTAAATATTTGGGGAAAAAACATGAAAGAAGTGATACAATTAGAAGGTAATTGTAAGTAAATCAATAGTGGGCTTAGTGAAATATTTCATATGAACAAGATATAAACAAGCATCCCAGGGTTACTAAACTAGACTGTCACAATCTATTTTATCACCATGGAATCTGTCTAAGGTGCAGCGGAAAACAGCTTATGAACATTGAAATCTGTATTTACCTTGGCCTATGGTTGAATTTGCCTTCCCAGAGGAAGGGAGTAACGCTTGATAATGCTTTTCCCCCTGAAATGCAGCATAGCTAGGTAAAGCCAAAACATAGTATTGGCACTAGACTGGCATACTTTAGGACACTAGACATATATATGTAGACAAAAATCAAGGGTTAAGAAGATTCCATCTTTATAGGATTAGATCTATGTTCTACCTAAATTCAAGGAAGATGCAGTTGAAGGACTCTTAGAAATGTCTGAAAGAGCAACTTCTAAAAGCTCTTCAGCTCTAGGTCTATATTCTTTCTGGTAAAAGAAGGGTTAATCCATCAAGACAGAGAAAACATCAGCCCCTACTAGTGTTTCTTTAGTGTACAGAATTCAATAGCTAACAGCTATTTCTTTCAGTCTGGGTTGACAGGCTGCCTCACTGAGGAGTAAGAGATCCTCTATGAATTCTGTGGGATTTATTTCATTTCAAATATGCCTTGCCATATGTCTTTTAGGGTGAAAAAGAGTCAAATGCTTGGTGAAATTAAGGGATAGAGGATTGTTTTTTGGTGGGTGGGTTTTGTCTTTTACTTTTCTGTGCAGGCTTTAATCCTAGAGGAGTGTGTTGAGGGAGTTGGTATATTGGCCGCTGTTTTTAAGGACTATCAATCATGGACTGGGAAAGACTAATAATCTTGAGGAAGCAGAAATAAATGTCTTGAAAGAAAGCTTTACTATTGCCTCTGTACAAGGTCAACAATAAAAGAAAATGGTGAGCACATATTCTCTTCTCTCTTGGGTGTTATTCCGGAAGCACACTGATATTACTAATATGACATTGCCTGTCAGTAATTGTTTTGGGGAAAATTCCATGAAAATTCCTAACAAAACACTTGCATTTCTTCAATTAAAAAAAGTGCAAGTCAGAGGCTCAGACTCCAAAAGGCTCCTGAATATCATAACACATCAAACAGTTAACTATCAGTTCTCTGGGTGTAATCCCTAGGTTGTAAATGGGTCTAGTTTAGTTATTATTTCTAAGTTCAAAAAAATTTATTGGACAGCAGTCTTAGAGACTTTTGCAGGCAGTTGTTGGAAGAATTTGTCAAAATGATCTTATGAAACAGAGATCTTGAAATTATTGTGCCAAAGCAACTTAGTGGAAGATCTCCTCCTAGTTTCCACTTTGATGCTTCTGGATCTGTGTTTTCAGTTTCTTGAAAAATCAATGATTTGCGTTCTTGCAGCTGTAGCATAGGAAGGTGCTGTTCTGTGAGCAGAACTTGTGCTGCCTCATTTTCTCTTGCTTTCATCTATGAGCTTATCTTCCTCCCCTTAAGTGTATAAAGCTAATGTAGGGGAGAAAACCAGATTTCTATTATCCAGCTCTCAATTTTTAGAATTGCAGTAAATAAGGAAAGGGATTTAGAGGTTAGTTCCACTCAATAACTTCACAATGTATTGATAAGTAGCGGTCAGATTTGAGTGTAGCAAACAAAGTAACCAACTAAATTAAGCCCTAAGTCTGATTTTCCCTAAAAAGAAAAATCAGTCAGGAAAACAGAGAATAGCATGGAGACCTCATAGCAGCCTTCCAGCATCTGAAGGGGGCACACAAGGAAGCTAGAGAGGGACTCTTCATCAGGAACTGTGGTGACAGGATAAGGAGTAATGGGTTCAAACAGAAAGAAGGGAAATTTTTGTTAGATATATGGAAGAAATTCTTTACTGGGGAAGTGGAGAGGTACTGAAACAGGCTGCCCCAAGAAGCTGTGGATGCCTCATCTCTGGATGTGTTCAAAGCCAGGTTGGATGGGACATTGAGTAATCTGGTCTAGTGGAAGGTGTCTCTGCCCATGGCAAGGGAGTTGGAACTGGATGATTTTTAAGCTCCCTTCCAACTCAGGCCATTCTATGATTCTATGGTGCTATGATTCTATGGTTCCGATTCTATGATTCCGTGATATAGGTAATTTAAAACAATGGAACTATTATGAGAATAGAGAGAGATGGAAGGAATTATATAATGTTTTATTATTTCTTTTATTCCAGGGCCTGGTTTAGGTCTGTCAGGATTAATTTATAAGATATTTTAGACTTCTTTTTTGATTGAAATATCATCTGAATTTCCTCTTTTGATGAGTTTTATTTTCTATTCCTAGTGGTCCCTTAAAGAAAAATCTAAAGAAATTACATCATTTTTTTGTTCAATGTATAGAAGTTACATTTTACAATGAGACATTTACATGCCTCTATGTGGACTAGCATTTTTGAATTTCCCTACACATGCTTCACTGAGTTTATGTATTATGAAATTTACAGAGATTGCCAAATCTCTCAAAATATTTATCAATTTCCAATTGACATAAACTGTTTCAGGCCATTAACTAACTGGACTTTGAGCAATTCAAATAAGATGATCAGATTAATGAGTGATGTTCTGGTTCCCAGCCATTCTAGAACAGACAGATGACAAAGGTCAAAGGTCAGTGGTCCCTTTGGTCTTCAGAAATGAACTGTGACTCTGGTGGATCCTGGTCTAAGGGTGGAGGAAGGATCACTTTATTTTTTCCTCAATACGTGATTAAAGGATGAGTTTTTTCTTTCCTCCTATGCTCCTTCCAAACAAAATCAATCACTACTGTATATAGGTCCTAAAGTTAGGAAATCTGTTCTTAGTTAATAACTACCTGTTAGCTTCCCCTGCTTTCTATTGCTAATGAAACAGCTTAAGGGATCTGAACAATATAAATCAAAATCTTATAATTCGTTTTAGTTAAGTTTTTGGATGTGCATGTATTGTATTAACAAAGCTGTGCTGCTGAACTCCATTTAGTTAACTGAGGATTGTTCACATCCAATGAAAGGAATAATTGTTTCTGAGATTGTTTTGCCAGTTTTGTAAAACCAAGTTTCCAATTTTGGACACTCAAGCTTATATTTTTTCTCAGCAGAGTACTTAATATCTAAGGAAAAATATGAACTAAATGGTTATTCACAATAAAAAAGAATCTTACATCAGGAGATCAAAATAAGTTATTATCAGAATGTTGTTCAAAATATAATAATTAAAAGGCAGTAGTAGTAATGGCAATAAATGATGATAGGTATTCTGATTTATGAGAGAAAAATAAATGGAATCATAGAATTGTTTATGTTGGAAAAGACCTATATAATCATTGAGTCCATCCATTAATTCAGCACTGCCAAGCCCACCCCTAAACCATGTCCCTAAGTGTCATACCTGCACACGTCTGAAATACCTCCAGGGATGGTGACTTAACCATTACCTTGGGCAGCCTCTTCCAGTGTGCCAATAAGTCCACTAAAGGCTTAAAAAAAAAGAAATAATGAAGATTCTTTATGCCACGAAAGCATCTGGTGGTAGCAGTAGGGAAGAAGGATCTCTGAGGGACTGTCACGCATGGCAGTACAACTTTGTCTCTGACTGTTAGGGAGGGATTAGCTTGTCAGCTGGAAATGGGGGATATGCAGGCACTGGATATGGGTATCTGCAAATGGGCCAGAAGGACGCAAAGGGATGGGGCTTTGTGGGTAGGTAGTAGTTTGAGAAGCAGATGTGGCTAATTCAGAGCTGTAGAGCTGCTTGCCTCTATTGATGCTGTGTTTGGGGAAATAGGACTTTGTGTATTTTGTTTAAATAAATAAAATTACATGAAAATGTATTTTTGACTGATGTCTGCAATTTTCTTACTCCAATTAAACTAACCTTTCAAAGCCCCAAATTACAACCAATGGGCTTAGGTCAGAGGAGCAATGGCATTTTTTTTATCGTTGCATTTGCATTTCATATAATGTACCCGTTCTGAAAGGAATGGGCTTTATTTCTTTCAACATGAAATTATATGAGCTTCAATAAGTTTTTTCCTATTGAGGCTACCCATACAAACTTATGGTAATAAAGCTGCACAAGTGTGTTAAAGTACTTCTTTAGGGATTAAAACCTCTCTCTGTCTACCTCTCCAGAATGAAAAATCATCAAAACTGCTAGAGGTATGACCTGCTTCTTCTCTTACTTTTTCAACTTTGAAATGTGTGCTCGCCAAGTGAATTGAAGAAGTGGACACATTTTGTAAGCTGTCATTCCGTATAGAGATTTATGGCTTTCCATTTCTATTTAGAATTAAAGAATAATGGTGTAGCCCTTTCCTGAAAAGCCCAATAAAACCAAAGTGATGCACCCAGTATATAATGAGAACTAAATGGAGCTTTCAAAATTACTGGTAGCTATACATCTCTGTCAAGCTGTCATTTATTGCACAATCAAGCCTCGAGCAGAAACCAAGCCTCAAACTGGCATTGCAAAAACATGTTCTTGAAGCCTTGCTGAAAGGTTTTCAGAAGAACATTGTCAGAAATGCTTTATTTCATTTACTTCTTGAAGCTGCACAGGTACTATCTAGTGGGCAACATTTCTTGGACAAATATCAAAAATCTTAGCTTCTATTCCATGTATGAATTTTAATAAATGTTTAAATTATATTTTCCAATGATTGTGGTATTTTAATACATATAGCTCAACATCAGTAATCAAAGAGTGTTTTAGAGCTATTATTATGTATCTCTTCCTATACAACAGTAAAACATCTGGTTTTACATAATCATGTTGGTTACAAAGTACCTCTGCAAGTCATCTAGTCTAGCCTTCCTCTTGAAATACAACTCCCATGAACACTAGGTCAGCCATTACTTTGTCTACGTGCATCTTGGAAACCTGCAGGGATAGAGATCCTGGTTCTTCTAAGTCAAAGTGCCACATCACACTGCTGGTGAAGACATTTTCCTGAAATCCAATCTGAATATCATAAACAGCAGCATGTGGCTTTGGTCTTTGCTGTTGCATCTGCCACTTCATCATCTCTGCCATTCCTTTGAAGTAGCTGTAGGTTGTTATTAGGAGAACCTTAGTCACTCTTGTCCTCAGACTATGTGGCTGAGCTTCCTCAACCTCTTCCCTCATGGTCTGAATCTCTTACATAGTGCCTTCTCGAGTTTCTCCACACCCATCCTTAGTGGAAGCAGAACAAGATGATAACATCTTTCAGTCTGCTTGCTACCCTTTTTCTAATGCAGTTCAGTAGGCAGTTTGTTTTATGGAATGAGAATGCACTTTTGTTGCCTTATGTTCAGCATAGTTTCCACAGCAGTGTCAGCAGAGTGCTCCCCTCAGCCTACGCTGTTGTGTGGAGTTAGCCCATCCCAGGTGCAAAAGTGGGAGCACCTCCTTATTGAACCTCACAGAGTTCCTGTTGGCCCAGTCTCCATGTCCATCCATGTCATACAGAGTGGAAGTTCAGACATGTTGTCGAATTACTTTCCCCCATTTAGTAAATCCTCTCTAAAATTTGTCATGTCTGTTATTATCCAAAGCACTGATGACAACGTCAAAAGGTGCAGGCGTCAGTATCGGTCTCTGTGGTACCCTGCACATCCCCAGCCACCAGTAACCAATTGTCATTGGCTCTCTGAGGAATTACACTGTAGTGAACACTCAGTCCTATGTGGTTCTTTTGAGATTCAGAGGGCTTAATAGGAAACTTCCTTTCAGTTTAAAAGAATATTTTAAAAACCTTCCAAAAGGACACCAGTGGCAAAACCCTAGTAGCTACAAAAACATTTCAGGATTTGGTAGAAAACTTGTTCCAAATAATAATATTAATACCTTTAAGGCTGCCAAAGTATTCTAAAGACACAAGAAAAGCACCAGGATTTTTCAAACTTTTCACGTAAACCACTTTTTTTTGTTTGTTTTGTTTTTACTTTATTCTTTCAGGAGCAGCTGTTGCCAGTCCTGCCCACAATTATTTCTGCCTGCAGTTTAACTGATTTAGTTATCTTGCATTATGATTTGTCAGACATCTAAAAGTAACGTAAATTGCAGGAAAAAAATTGTTTCCAGAAAATTAGAACCCACACAAGAAAAGAGCAAATCAAGGTCTTCTTGCCCTTTTAATTCTAAAAGGTACTCTTCAATTTATTGCTATTAAATAACTTCTTGTGTAAATAATGTGTATGAATCTCGCATGCATTTACAATCTGAGTGTTCAAAGGTAAGTACAAACAGCTTAAACAGAGTAGGACAATAAAATTCAACACAACAGGTTTATGGGGATTTCTGTGGTGGGGACTGAAACATATTGTATAAAGCAGGTTAAAAAACAGGAAGTAAGTTTTATTTTCATCCGTCTTTCAAAGTCACTTCTTTTCTGACACTCCAAATGATGTCAAATTCCAGATCTAGAATTCATTTTGACCACCTTGGAAAACCTTCATTACCCTCACAGAGGAAGAGAGTCCAAGTGATGACTCTTAGAGGAGTTGAATGATTTACTGTGATGTCTCTAGGCAATTCTGTCCTCTCTTGTTTGGATCCCTACTTGAAAAAGAATATAGAACTATTATATGCAAGTGTGGCCCTTCTGTAGAAATAGGCCTGCAGCATATTCATTATCATCTTTTGACTGTCTATATCTCTGTTCTGCAATTTTTTGGTAAAGATAATTGATATCTGAACACTGCTTGGGATCCTGAATAATTTATTCACCTGTATAAAGGTATTGCTTAGCCCTCAAACTTGCATCAGAGTGCAAATATGTCACCTAAACATCTGAAAATAGCAACACAACTTGAATGAATTTGGCTTAGATCTTCTCTTTTCACTGAATAGAATGATGTCTCTGGAAGCTGGAACAAACACTGCAATTCAGCAAGGCCTTTAATGTGATCTATGCTACTTAAAATCCCTGTGCTGATGGCAAAGCCATTAATGAGAATAAGCTTTCAAGTTCAATGCCACCTGGACTTGCATCTGGCATCTCTGAAGGCGGTGATACAGAGGGTTCTGTGTGTTTTAAAACAACGGGCACTGCTTCTACATATAGCACACAACTATTCCTCCTTTTAACAGCTAAACTTCCATTGACCAACTTCAGCTGTTATTTGCTTGCCTTTAAAGATGATAGAGTGCTGTTAAAGTTATAAAGGTAGTATGTTGGCTACAAACAAACATAATGGAAAAACAAAGAAAAGGAACACTTCTGAAGTGGTCCAAATTTCTTTTGCACCCTCTCTCACTTATTTCTGATAGAAAAAAATACACTTTTAGAAGGAAATTCATACATTTCTTTCTTACTCTATTTTTTTTAGTATAAACCATTAAATTGTGTGACTAGCTAACAGTCAACTAAACTCTTGACAAAGTGATATAATCTTTCTAAAATAAACACTGGCAGTGTACCAGCTGCAAACATTGTTCAGTTCAAAGATAGGAAAGGCAAGCACAGACAGATAAAACTGGGTCCAAATATTGCTGCATTTTTCACTTGTTTAAAAGAAAATTTAAGGATCCCTATTCTTTCTGCTGCATCCAAGACAGATCCAAATCTGCAGAAAGACCCACTTCCTTATAAGAAATAGAAGTCAATGTTAACCTTGTTCAATTTTTGATTTGTTCCTCACTGCTGCCTTTTCCAATGCCTAACCAATGTGCTGCCCTGAGGCATCACAACCATTATACGCATGGCCTTGACAGATGCTTTTCTTCCCAGAAGGGTGAGAAATTCAGTAGCCAGGTGATGATGTGAGTTCTCCTACCTGCCTCTTATACTTTTTATGCCAGAATATAATTTACTTACACTTTAGCGTCTTCACTCCTATGTATTGTAGGAATAGCAGGGGTAATTTTTTAATTATTGCTTTCTAGGCCTCTGGTTTTGCCTGTTTCTCTGTTCTGTGGAGACCTTTGCATGTTCTCCCTCCTACCTTACCCATGTGAATCTCATTTGAATTAGAAAATTCTCATTTGAATCTCATTTCAATATAGAAAACTTATTGATTGTGAGTGAAGGAATATGAACCACACTTTTTGCAACATATTTGTGTATTTGCATGTTTTATCTACCTAATCTGAGGAAAGCATAATAAACTGTACTATTAGCCACAAAAGTATCTCCTGTGTCAGCAGCCTGTGTGGAGAGATGGCTGATGCTACCCAGAAGAATAGTAAAAGCATTTTTAGTCCAAAATATGATATGTGTGTGCAATAGACAGCTTTTTGAAAACAACTAGCAAGAACCCAGGGGAAAAAAAATGTACTCCTATATGTGGACAAAATATAAAAATGACTGACTAGTGTTAAAAAGAGCAAATAATTCAGCAAAAATTAATAGTGAGATCCTGAATACGAATGTGCAGCTCTCACAGTAATTTTTCCAAAAGCTGCTGACACAGGACAAAGCAAAAAAAAAAGTTGTATCTGTATGTAAACACAAGGGGAATAAACACAAAGATAATTCATAGAGAAGAACAAAGAAAACATGGTGATAAAGGGGGCAAGACATCAAAATCTGTGCAGAAGAAAATTTAAAAGTACAAAGTTATGATGACAGTATGCAAATGCAAAATTGTTAAGGTATGGAGAAAACTGTGATGGAAAATGCCCTACCTCTAGGTTAATTATGGCCTAAAGACCATTATGTCAGAGGAGACAGACAAGAAAAGAGAAGGAAAGCAATTTGTAACATTGAGGACACAAGCAATTAGTTGAAGGATAAGATTTTGCATAAATGCAAGTAGTGCAGAAAAATAAAAGGTTTGTAGAGTGTGCAGTAGCACAAAGTATTTGGACAAGTTAGCAGAATAAAAACAAACAGGTAATTGAAGGCCAGATAAAGAATAGTGTATGGATGATTGCTCTAGCCTGAAACAGCTTTCTCAGTTCTATTCAACAAGCGCATGGCAAATAAGCAGAGACAAATTATAGTTTAACTAAGAACATATTCACCGTAGAGGGATTTGCATAAGAGGTAGCAGAGCAAGGAAAATGTACAGCCTGAAATTTCAGGTGCTGCAGAGAGTGAAGGAGCTGTGCCTTTCAGCTAAAGCAAGTGAACTCAGGAAACACTGACACTAAACTTAGGACAAATGATTCTCCTGATAGACAACTGAGGTAGAACAAGAGCATTCAGAACAGCCAGTGTGCTGCAGTAGCTTGCTAGCAGAACTCCTGCAGTGTTTGTTTGACTGGGACACCCTCCACCCACATTATATCCAGAGAAGGATGCAATTCTTTAGTGACAACAGCACCATTTTTGATGTGTTCAGAGAACTACAGAGAAAAAAAAAAAAAAAGGACCTCTAAAAGCAAGAATGAAGCACACTGTAGCAAGCAATTTCCTGATAGGTGGTTTTGAATGTATCTATTTACAATTGTTGAGAATACTATTTGCAGTCTATTAAGGTAACTGATCTCCAAATATGTCAGAAACCCCAAAAATATATTGTAAATCAATATTCAACAGATGTTTCAAAAATAAAATTTGGATAGCATTAGTCTGGAGTGTTGCTGCTATAACAGGTAGTGATGAAATATCCCTTAACTTATGGAATTATTACAATGTAAACAAAAGATAATTCATATATTACACTGCTGTGAAATGGGCCTTGGGCCCTTCCTCCTTCAAAGACTTCGTGGTAGCTTCTGCATGAGACTCTTGTATTAGCATGTCCTAGTTTGGACAAATTTGGAGGAAAATATCTTCTGATAGAAGTCAGGTTACAACCACCTCTCTCCCACCAGGTCCGGGAAAAAAAATTTTCTTCAAAGGAAAGTGAAAGAGATAAAAGCTATTTATTTAACAAACACACAGGAAAAGAATAATAATGCGAAATAATAAAATTTTCTCACTGTGGAGAGAAAAAACCTGGGAAGATGTCAGAGTCCTTCTGTAGGTGTGGTCTCTCGTCCTCGGAGCTGGGTCGGTGAGGGCCCACCCCCCCCAGGCCTGCAGGAAAAACTTCTCCCGATGTGTTCAGATGTTGAAACAGTCCAGAAGAGAAGAAGAAAAAACTAAAATCTTAGGAAAACAATGTTCAACTCTCCGTCTCCCGCCGGGGAAAAAGAGAAGAGCCGAAAAAAAGTTGGCTGAAAAAAAAAAACCAAGGGTACCCCAGAAGCAGAGGAATATCTCTGTGTCTTTGAAACAACTGCTTTGAAAAGTTTTCTGTTTTTGTTTTTTTTTTTCTGTCCCTCTCAGGCTCAGTTTAAAGACACAGAAAAGATTGGTGGGCATAGGGTAGCGATAGGGGATACACATCATAAAGTCACCCCAAGACATAGCAGAAAAAAGATAAATGCAAATTAGAAGGCTCTGGCTATGCTGTTTCCTTGAAAAGAGCTTTAAAACAAAGATGTTCATTAAAAAAACATGCTCCTACAGAAAAATTCCACTTCAGAGCTTCATGACCAGTTTCTACCCTGCCACAAGGTGCAAAAATATGCAGAGGCCAAAACCCACTGCACATGGCAAGAGAATGAGCTGTCAGCAGGTATTAAGTGGGAAGGTACTAGCACCTTCAAGAGGTTACTTAAGAAAAAAATCATACTTTTCAGATTGCCTTTATGAAGCATGTCCTCCTTCAGAAAACATCACAATGGATAAAGTTGCCCACAAAACGGAATATAAGTACGCTTACATACCACCAAGTGATGGAAGCTTGTGTAATAAATTGTTCTTCTGAACTTACTTTTGGGACATCAGCCACAGGTCATAAAAATCCCAGACAGGAGATGTGAAGAATCTGTCTGAGCAACAATGCACTTGCAGTGTATATACAGCAGGAAAGGTAAATAGTATAAACTAAAGGAGAAATAAAGGTTCAATAAAAGATAGTTTCTGTTTTTCCTGTGGGCAAACAAGCCACCTCCTTATAGGGTTCTGTGCACAAAGCTGGGTGAGTAGATGACAGAGCATATCTATATCTTCCTGTCTGGCTCTGCATCCAGTTCCCCTCCAAAATGTATTCTACAACATTTGGCATCTATAAGAATGTGAAATTTCTCCTTGACAAGACTGTTCTTCCAGAAATGACAAGCCATTTTTCTAGGTTCTCCACATAATTTTAAATAAATAATTCCTAAGATGCCTTGAATGAAGATTAATATGAGTCCCAGACTTTTTGAAAGACTCAGTTGCCCATCTCTCTTTTTAATAGTCATAAATTATGAGGGAATCTGTGAAGTTAAGGATAAAAAAGACATAGTAGGTGGTACAGACTTTTTCTTCATCAAAGAAGGATTATCTAAGTACAATATGCAGAACTTTGTCCAGCTTCCTACCAAATATTATGTCACACCAGCCAATGATTTATTGGGCACTATTCTTAGCAGCCTTTTATTAAAGGTTAGGTTGTCTGTCTGTCAGATTCCAGCTGAGACCCAAAGGACAGGAAAAGCAGATTAATACTGAAGGAAAAGAGTAACTAGAAAGTCACAGGAAATTTATAATTTATTTCAAAGGAAGTTCTTCCACTGAACCTCTTCAGTGGGAGAGAAACAAATCCTGAATGTGTAACAGCGTGACTCCAGCAGAGTTAAAGTAGATGTGATTGCTTTCTCTGGCTGAGGGGTCTGACCAACTAGATGTCTGCAAAACAAATCACTCATAAAGAAGACCTAAAATTTTTTCTGCAAGGCTTTAAACACATATCCAATGAGTGAAGATTTGCCTTTCTGTGAAGGGGAAACAAAAAAACAAGAACTGTGATATAGGTTTGCCAAAAATAAATACAGAAATCTTGTGAAAACACCATGGAAGTTATCTCAACCAAAAAAAGAGTTTCATACACATCATCATGGTTTTAGGTTTGCTGATACTTGTAAGAGTCCTAAGTAGGAAATATATAAGTGTTCATCAAAGGCAAAATACCTTTTCCTGTTTCCTCGCTTCATTCTGAAGTTAAAAATACCCTTGTATTGCTCAAATAGCAATTACTTTCTGTGTTCAGAGCTGTGAATACGCATCCTTGAGAGAAGCCGTCTTCCCACACTTTTATTATTTTTCTATTTTTTCATGACTTAAATGCTGTCACACTTCAAAACTTTATATCAGCCTTGTAGGAAATGTAAGAGGTGAGGTCACCAAAATCTGTTTATGCATGGATAAAGCAGGTGAAATTTAGTACACTTTCCAGTGACAGTTTCTGCTTATAACACTTTATCAGGTTTTAATTTATATTCATGATAGTCAATCTATCAAACCATTCCATCATGATCAAATTTTTTGCTGTTTCTTTTTTATTTTTTATTAGCCTATCCTTCCCTTTAAGGTTGAGAGGGCTTTCTGCACTAAAAATTCCTCTTAGCAGTATTACTTTGACAGAGTTTGTTGTCTCTTTTTATTTTGTTCCTCATGTTTTTAGAAGTGGCTAATGTCAGCTAATAGATGATGGAACTTGTTCCTTCCCTTTTCTCTCATAAAAGAGAGTTTGATGGGGCTTTTGGTGAATCATCCAGTTTACTCTCTACCCCAAGACAGGATCATCCTTAGCAAATACTCTTCCAGTTTCTTTTAAAAACCGGTGATGAAAAAAGCCTCACAGCATTTTCAGATAGGTCATGTGAGACCTTCGCTGTTCGGTTATTACCATTAGACAATTGTGCTAAATTCTAATGTAAATCTTCTTCTTTGTAATTTAAGCTTTCTACTGCAAGCATGGATAAGAGGTTATAATTTCCTGTTTGAAGCTGCTTTTAATAGACTATAGCTTAGGGAGTCCTTCAAGCATTGAATTAATTGATATTGTGGAATGGATTTTTTCCACTGAAAATTGACATTTTCCAATGCAAATTAGTTTAATAAATAAAATCATAGTTGGGTGAAATTATTTAATACATTACACAGTTCTTTAGCTCCTAGCCTATAGGTTCATATGCTGTAGATAGACCCATTGAGATAACTTGCAACAATACCAAACCAGAATAATAACAGAAACAAAACTTGGCCTTAAGTTCACGTTATATCATATTCTATGTAAAATTCACTTTAACACCAGGCTCCAAGGTATGGGAAGTATTATATTAAAAATAATCAATATTTTAAGCATAAATTAAAGGAATAAATGTGTTCATAACTGGGTAGTAAAGATAGGTTGAATGGGACACTAGGGATCAACAGTTTCCGAATGTCAATCCTACCTCTGAACTGGAAACAGGACGAGTAGCCTGGCCTTCCTAGTCCAATGGTTTGGTTTTTTTCCATTTCTCTCTTGGCATATTTGTGTTCTTATTATTGTAATGTATTTTGTTGTTGGTATTGTAATGTATTCAGTCACAGCTATCAGTTGATTCTTAATTTCTCAAGATGTGCAATACTGTGAAATAGATCTGCAATGCACATATTACTCTCACCAATTATTATTAAGTAAAATTTTGTTTATTGACTGTACATCATGCTGACATATTTCCCCATATATAAGATATATATTGTTAATTAGAGAGCTCCACTGGAATGCAAAATGACAATTTGAAAAGTCATACTATTTATTTGAAATTATTTGTTTAACTGACAATTTATGGACTGACAATCATTGCAGATTATAGAAGCACCAGTAAAATGAATTAGAGTGGCAAGATAATAAAAAGAAGGAAGATTTAGTTTAAGATTTTTCCACTTTTTGTCCTTTGAGTCTTTCAGGTAATTATGCATGTTTTTGACACAGTCCATGATGTGTTTGCTCTTAAAATTTTACTAGAAGCAGAAGCAGGAATTATTACAGTAGCACAATCTTAATTCATTTAAGCTTCACAACAAATCACTGACATTCACCATTATCATTTCCCAAACAAAAGTCAAATATATATTTAATTAAAAGGATTCTGATATTTATTATTTGAATGGCCAGTGTTACAGAAAGCTTTCCCTTAGCTTTCTTGCCAGGTGGAGTTGGTGGAGTGATCAAGGGAGAAGCTTTTGGCTTGCTCAGACTGAGTATGAAGTGTTTTGAGTGGTGGTTGGCAAAAAATGGCAGTGTGATACAAAAATAGCCCCACTGTCTAATGTACTTTCGTGGGTTTATTAATATAGTATGAGAAGAAAAAGGGAGAAAATTGTACAGTTTAGTACACACTAATAAGATTTGACACTTCTTTCATTAGGCACCCAGAAGGATTTGACTTTGGGCACTCCTGGCCACCTGTACTACTTGTGAAGTCTCCACTCACTATTCCTCAGACAAAACATGGTTAGTTTTGAAAAAAATATCTTGTCCCTTGTATTCTGAAAATACATTTGTGCTGGATATTGGCACCTGTGTGAAAGACAGGTTTTGGGATCAGCTGGACAGGCAAAGGTGGTTGTCTCCCTTCTTTGGCTGAGCAGCACAGCCAGCTATATCACCTCCATTTCATGGACTTCAGGTCAAAATCTGCTGGAGCTGGACTCATGTTTATTCTCTGTAATTTGTGTGGCAGTGTGAATGTGTGTGATGAAAATAGTCACAGTGGGGCTTGCAATATGGAGTATTGTCTGTTCCCCTTTTCAGTGCCAGGTACAACTTCTCTAAGACCACTTATTGATAGACAGAGTGGAGTTAGTGAAGTAGAGTCTACATTTATCTCCTCATTCCCCAAAAGGAATGTTTACATTGATTTTAGCTTAGCATAGCTGGTGTTCACAGAAGAGCACGCTGACTTTCCACAACGCTGTGCATGGATTGTTTTGCACTGGCTTAAGTGTAAGTGCAGGTGCATCAATTTAGGCAGATCTGGAAAGAACTGATATCAATCCCACCAAATTTCGTTTATTAGCTTGAAACTCATCTGGAGATTGGTTTCATAGTAGTTTTAAAGCTTTGCAGGTACAAGCCTGTGCCTTTAACTGTGAGCTGCATATTGACAAATACTTCACTATATTTCAGGGAAAATTGACTGTACTTGTTCAATGAACATCCCTTTCCATGAACTTTCACATCCTACTTCATGTCACTTTAGTGTTTGCATACATTTCTAAAATAAGTAGTTACTGCTGAAGGAGAGTGTGAAGCCTAAATAACTTCTGGGGTTTTTTATTGTCCTATAAGTTCTTAATACCACTTCTTAATGTTGGCACTGTGCATGACGTGCGTACTTCTCACACAGAGTCTGAAATGTGGTTTTTTACTCAGTGGTCACATTATTTAGGGCCAAATAACAGGTAAAAATAGCTCAGCATACTGTACTGGTCTTCTGCCAAAGGTGAGGTACACATGGGTAAAATTGATACAGATCAAAAATAAATATTTAATAAATGAACAAAAATAAATATACTAAAACAGTTAGTAAACAAACTAAAAGCTTACTGTAGTTTCATGTGTAGCCTGCAGCTTCTCTTCTAAAGTGTAAAAAACCATGTCAACATTTGATGTCATTGCTGCTCTATCTATTTGGATGATAAACAGTGAGATTACCCACAGCCCATGCTACTGTGCACTTCCTGTCTCTGATCCCACTGAAATCTACTGCCCCTTAGACTTTTACCCTGTATGTAATTACATCAAGGCTTTTGCAAAAGTGAGTCAAAGAGTCATTTTGTTTTTAAAAATAAACAGCTTTTTAACCTGGAGTTTTGTAGTGTTATGGAAAGAAGAGATGTTTTACACCATTGCTCTTCTCTTTCTGCATCTCTGCCAAATAGAGGGCACAAGCGCTGGAAAGACTTTTTTTCCCCTAAAAATCGGTCCCTTCTGAGCCAGTATTATTACTGAGCAAACCGGTCAGTAGTAAGGACAAGAAAGGTAGCATGCATTGTTCATCTGGGAACTGAGATGGGTTGTGTTGTACTGCCGGACTTAGCCAAAGGGAGGACGGGGAGAGACTTTCAAGGTACAGTTTTATTTTCTGCATGTTCATTTGTCTCCTATACTCAGTCACAGAGAAACCTTGTCTTAAAGGCTGTCAGAAAATGAGATTCACATTGCCTAATTGTAGCCATATCACTGTTGTCACAGGTACCCATTAGATGTATCTTCAGCACACATTTTAGGATGAAATCAAATAAGACACACTCTTTCTCTACGGTGTCATTGGAAAGAAAGACTCAAAAACTAACGGATAACCTAAGTAAGTGGCTACTGCAAACTGAATTCCACTGTAAGAGGACAAAAGAAGCAAAGAAAACTAACTCACTGAGATTTCCAGGTACATAAAATATTACTGAGCAGAATATATTTCAAACTTAAATAACAATTCAATAATAGAATTAGTTCTGTTTCAAAAGCAGAAATAGGAGTTATTCCAAGAATATTGTGCTTTGGTGCACTTTTGTAACTCATTCTTTTCTTGCTATCTAGCAAGACCTTATCCACTACACTATATGGAAAAAACCCCTTGCGCTAAAAATCAGTTTGCTGCCTCTGTGGAAAATTCCCCCCCACACCATGAATATTGTTTATAAATGGATTGGAACAGAATATCTTTTTTTTTTTTTTTGTAGTCTTGTAAAATATTAGACATTGGATTATTTTATTTCTTGTATTTAAACTTGCAACTGGAGGAGAGCAAGGTGTCAGGTCGTTTTGTCTATTTTTAGTTCTGGTATAAATGTCTTCGATTCATCCTTGTGCTATAAACACTTATGACAGGTAAATATATTTCAGAACCCATTAATTGCTGTACCTGGAGAGCTTCCACTGGCTTCTAAACAATTTTATGTTCAGTTTAATTGCTAACTGTAACAGCATAATTACTTTAATTTCAAGAAACAATATATAATGACAAGTGGTGTCTATATAAATCCTCTCTGTGCTTTTTAATGTGCTGTTTGTGGGCCTTGTTAGGATGTTCAGTTTAGCAGAACATACTTTTTTTTTTGCATTTTTTCTCTCTGAAGTCCTTGAAGAGACAAATTCTACTCGATTCTCTAAAACAAATATTTTAAAATTGCTAACATATATAGCAGCTTATACCACATGAAATCACATACGTCTTGGGTTTTGAAAGATTCAGTATAATACAGGAAGACAAGGTACAATAATGGCCATGGCAGAATAGTATTACACAGTGTAGGAGGCTTTCATGTTGTGACAGCTTCACTTTGTTTAGTGTTGTAGCTGGAAAGAAATTCATTTCTAGCAAACAAATAGATCTTTAAATATTTATGAGCAACATCCCCCCCCC
>VZTI01004115.1:0-89722 GCA_013397865.1 Struthidea cinerea
GCAGAGAGACAAAGAGACATCCTCCTTTTCTCACCTTGGTGTCAGCAGAACTGTTTCTCATTCTTTTTTCTTGTTCTTCTCTCTCACAGCTGCTGTGCAGCACTTTTGTCCTTCGTTAAATTTGTTTTCCCAGAGGGTCCACCCTCTTGGCTGAGGGGCTCAGCTGTGCCCTGCCATGTCCAGCACAGGGCAACCCCAGCTGCTTCTCACAGAGGCTGCCCTGCAACCCTTTCCAGCAGCACCCGGGTACCTGCACCTGATACCTCTTTGATAACTGCCTGTTCAAAATACATTCACACCCTCTCTTGAGTTGTTTAACAATTTCAGTAATACAGTTTATGCTGTAATACTTATATTTCTATTCTACAAGATTCACAGACCTTGCCAAAACTTTCCCTTATTTATTACTTCATGAGAAAGTCATTCCTCCTCTATCTCTCTCCATGCATTTCCTTAACAGCAGCTTGGCACACTCACTCTATTTCTTTTACCTGTAGTACTCTTTGGACCTCGCATGTGTATTTGTCTGGAGCAGTAATCAGGCAGTTGGCTTAGATATTGTCGTAGGAAAGATGTGACAGTACAGTCCAGCAAGTGCTCAACCCGCTACAGTTGGCAACAGCTTTGTATTGTTGTTTTCTATTAACAGCAAACCTCTGCTCAGAGTTTTGCAGTTTCTGACTTGTTCTGCTGGCACTAAAGCTTTGCCCTTTTCTTTGTTCATATGTTACATATCCACGAGCATTTCTGAAGTGATGCTGTCCACAACCTTAATGAAGCAAGCTCTGGATTACCCAGGAGTATTTGTGGTGAGAACAAAGGTATGAACATCCACGAACTCAAGCTGCTAAGGGAGAGGGGCCTTTTGAAAGCAGGATAAACTGAAGCTACAAACACGAGTTGCATACAGTAAAGATGTATTATTTTCAAAGAAACTTCACAGCAAGCAGAAGCTGAATATTTTACGAACAGTCCTTGAGAGTGTCTTTGTGATGGAGCCCTTCAACGTCTAATGTCTGTGGATAAGCCCTTAAGAGGCATAATAGTGGTGGTCTTTCCATCTTGCACCCCATTTTCAGCTTTCAGTTCCCGCCCTTAAAAATGTTATAAAAATATAGAACAGGTAAATGAGATCCAAGAACCAGGACTTAGTCTAATGCCCTTTCAGCCCACATTTTCTAATGGATAACTGATGATGTGGGGGAACACAAGAGGCAAGCATGCTGCTCCAACAAGTATCTGTCAAAGCAATGCATTTATACTTTCCCTCCTCTAAACAAGCTACCATAAGACTAACAATTGCTGCAGAATTAATTCTGATCTTCTAAAACATGTTTTTTAATGTGATATTACTTTTCCAATGTGTTTCTAATGGCATCCTGAAAAAATCAGAGAACTTGAAGTACCTTCTAAGGTTTCTTTTGGATTGTTGTCACCTGAGGGAAAAAAGTAAACACTTTTCTCTCTAAGTATTTTTCACTGCAAATTTGAGGATCTACTTTGGCAAAAGCGGATATTATTTCACAGGGATTTTCTCTAAGCATAGAATAAGCTGTAGGTGATGAAAGACCATAATAATTGAGTAAAATAATTTCAGATTTCATGATTAAGGCTGTCATTCCCACGTGTCTGTGACATCTTCCTGCTTAAGAATTTTTGAGCTATTTCCCTTGTTTCACTAACCATCCTGCTTGAACAGTAATGCGGATATTCAGTTCTTCACCTTGTTTTGGACGGCTTTTTTTGAAGTGTTTACAATATAAGCCTAAACAGACTGCAGGAGTATGAGCAGAAGGAATGTAGACATTTCAGGTATTTCCTTGACACGTTCCTGTTCTGCTACACTGCATTTCGTTGTTGCAAAGTTTTGGTTTTTAGTTTTCTTCACAAGATATTCACAGTTCCTTATCGCTTTGGAGTTACTTGAAGCTACTGTCAAAACCCTTGATCGACCTAATTTTGGGATGATACTAGAAGACTGGGAACAAAGACTGACATTCTGGGTTAGAGCTTTATGATAACAGCATTTACATCAAAAGTATTTATCTGCATAATCACAAATCCATTGGTTTCTCAGGTTATCACAGCTGCATATTTCACCGTAAAATCTTCTGAAAGAAGCAAGAACAGTATTTATTCCATACTGCTGCCTGTCTCTCTCGGGAACAGTTTTGATTTCAGGAAAGTGCCAAGTTTTCATTACTTCAGTCCCCTCAATTACTTTCTTCCTAGTACCTATTCACAGACACAAACACATTCAGTCGTTCTGACTTCTGGCTAGGAAAAACTTACGTAGTGTGGAGTGCCATTCATTTGCTGTAACACTGCTGAGAAGCAGATACAAAAATAAACATAATGGAGCCAGTTATGTATGTGTGTAAAATTTGATGTGCATTATCAATATAGTTCAAGCTGTGCACTCACCCTCCATGTGCAGATGGCTGCAGCTTTACATTATTATTGGTCAATTTTAGATTCTGTACTGCTGCCCACCTGAACGGCTTGCATATAAAGTCAACAGCATCATCCTGGTCTTTACTGGTTTTTTTCTGTGTTTTCAGCACTTCTTTCATTTTACCACCATAATTCTGCTTAGATCAGAAGTTTTTAGACAGACAAGGCCTGTAGACCCAGTTAGGATTTGGGAAAGTGTGGATATTTGTATGTCTTTCCTTACTGAGAGGGATACGAGCATACATAAGTATACTTTCATCTAAACGTAGGAGTGTGCCAGCAGTTCTAGTGGTATAGTTACCCTGACTTTGAAAAACTACTTCTCAGACAAAATAAGATTACAGTTATTTTGTGTAAAATCTGATAAAAATCTATTAGACAGTTTAATGTGAGATTATATGGAGTTAAGAAAACTTCTAAAAACTAACAAGCAGAACCTCTGTAGGTTCATTACAACTTTTGTGAGACTCCAACATCAACAATTCCTCTCCTTCCCAGACAAAATCAAGTAAGAATCTCTTAAGGGAAAATCTTAGCCAGTGAAATGACTGCATTCTTCCTTATTCCAATGTCATAAATAGATGTCACATTTGGACTTCTTTAATAACTTATCTCTGCCTCTTCTATTGATTTTCAGTTCAAATTAATGATTAAACTGAGGTCTGAAGTTCAACTGCCTGACTGGATGAGGTGGACAATTCAACAGAATGCCAAAAAATACTACTAATTTTACAAGGACAATAGCACAATATTGCTTTTAAATGCTAATGCTATTTTCAGGAGCCAGGCAGCCCAAAGTATCTGCAAAGTCAGGAAATGTTCATTTAAACTGCTTTTGAAATAATTGAGGCATTTAAGAGATTTAATAATAATTAGACCAAAATAATAATGAATTCACTAAAATGAGAGCAATTGTTGTCAGCAATGCACTCTAATTGCTGGAAAATTACAGTTTATAGAGTTTTGTACAGAATTCTTGTTTTAAACTATTCAAACCCATAATTTATCTGCCTTATTAATAAGAACATATTAATCTACTCCAAAACAGTGATAATGTATTCCAACAGAAAACAATTTGCTTCTTTCTAAAGATTAAACAAATATACACTTCCACACAGAGCAACTGTTTCATAATTGTATATTTTAAAGATTGTTTCATAAGTATGAACACAGTTTCCATGCCTTACACACCATAAAATGTATACAGTTCTTTCATTAAGAAAAATTTAGTGTTAGGCTAATTAATCAAGGAGGGAAAGCTTTACACATGTCGGCTTTTATGGAAGTTTCTTCATGAACCTTAAAAAAAAGGTTCCTCAGAAATTCCCGGAAGATTTACTCCTAGATCACATGGAAAATGACAGTCAAACATTTACTGTAACAGTTTATATTCTTCATAATTACATCTATCCTTTTAAAAATCCCTTATTGATTATTTTGCCTCAATTATTTTGTTTGTTCCATATTCTGGTTTCTTGTCATTTTGTGTCACATACAATTAATTTCTTTTTAGTTGATGGATTGATTAACAGATAGGAATGCTTTTTAGAAAGATAAATAACAATTAATTTCTTTTTAGTTGATGGATTGATTAACAGATAGGAATGCTTTTTAGAAAGATAAATAACAATTAATTTCTTTTTAGTTGATGGATTGATTAACAGATAGGAATGCTTTTTAGAAAGATAAATATTTGAACAATGGTGTAGACTTACCTAAGACATGGGATACTGTCTTTCATTGTTCCTTCACATGCTACAGTGTTGGTACTGCCTGAAAGGCTCTTTAAAGAAGGAAGCTGGGAGGAGGCATCTGGAAATGGAGGATTTGTTTCTGGTTCAGGAGTAATGATGTCTTCTACTTCGCATTGAAGTCGTACCTCTAATGACTTAAAAAAATAAAAAGCTGAGTTATTTCATAAGGAAAGCTGCTGAAAGTTCTGTCACTTTCAAATAAATATCATTATGCCTTTTTTTTTAAATAACCCCCATTTATCATTTTAATTTGCAGGCAAAGAATTTGTTATTCGTTATTTATACAGCACAACAGCAACATCAGATAGGAACTAGAATGATCATCAATTCTGCCTCCTAATTACTCGCACAACAGAGTCTCTACCAGACAAGTTTTAGCCAGCATGGATAAGCCTGACAGTGTCAATAGTACTGATACATGAGCTTCATCTGTCCATAGGTGTGGGCCAGGAAATCAGAGATAACAGCACAGACAGCTCTGTATTCCCTGGAATAAACGCGCATTTGGTGGATTCTAGAAAGCAAAATTCAAACCACTTACATTTTGCTTTCCTTCTGGCCTCTCTAGAAAGGGAAAAGGAAACCAACCAGGCCAAACCACCCCACAATTTTTTCCACTTATTCAGGAAATATTAACTGAAGGACTCCAAAACACAGGGAAAACTGGACAGGAAGTTCAAACCTAGGTAAGTAAATACTGAGCAATTCTTTCTACCTCGTGAGCTGTCCAAGGAGATCCCCATTTTGCAAAGAAAATGTACCAAGGTGCAGCTCTCAAAGAGACAAGGTTTGGGGATTACTAGCTGAACAGTAATTTCAGTGCTGCTACCTTGAAAGGAACAGAAGCAATTGCAGAGGTAGACACTGCAAGCTCCATCTTAGTGATCTTTCACTGAGACATCATCTGTACCAGAATGAAGATTAACAAAATACCTAAGTTTCATGGGAATCAGGAGATAAAGGTGAGTAGTACTGAAGGGTCACCTGTTTCTCAACCATTGTGTTAAAACATACAAGATTTCAGAAAGAAGTGATTCTGTTCAACCAAGAGAGAGAGTCCTTTCTCAAAATCTCACTTTTTCTTTTCTCCTTGCAAAATCCACTGATATTTTTTGCCTGAATCAGTTAAAGAAACCTACAGACAACATTTGCCTTAAAGACTAATGAGTGAAATATTGAGTTCAGGAAAATCTAATCTGGAAGTAATTGCAGCTGACTGACAGAATTTATAATGCTGTTTAATCTCTATGCAGGACTGGAGTAACTGTTGAAGAGTATGTTCTTCTGCTTACCATGTTAGAAGCGCATCACTCTTCTTTGGATGTTTTTCTGTGTGTATTCCTTTTTCTACTAAAATTAATTTTGTTAAGTTCTAGCTATTGTGCATTCGAAGGGAGAAGGAAAAATTAGAATAACAACATGACTGTGAATTTTTCTTACGTTTTTGTCTCTGCTTTGACTGGACCTTAGGAGGGTTATAGAAATGTTGAACCAATTTATTTTGACAGAGAGTAAAGATATTTTGGGGGGATCTCATCACTAGGCTTATTAATTCCCCTTTCCACATTCAAATGAGTGTGACCTTTTTCCTATGATTCTTCTCAAGAGCTTTGAAGAGGAGCTTCACTGAGGAAAGATGCTCACTGAGAAAGTGATCATGTTTAATTAATAGATCCTTTTGAGACAGGATGGACTGGATTCAGATGAGAAAACAAAAATAACAGCAGCAAATGCTTTTTATATAACTGCATGGCAATGACTCCAAGGCTGGATATGAAGCAGAATTTGTCTCATGCATACTCCTTGCCTCCAGAATCTGATATGAAACGATGCAAATAATACTTCTGTTGAGGAAATTCCAGGCACAGCCTATGCCCCAAAGGCACACTCAGCTGCAGACTTCCCTGCGACACGGAGCGGCCCGTGAGTAGCCCCCACGCTTCCCATTTACCACAGCAATAACATTACAACGCTGACATCAGGGCAGTCAAACCAGCGTGGGGGCCTTAAAATGCTGGGAGCTATAGATTGAACTCAAGGTAAGTTCAGTTTGGCTGATAAGGAGCGGAGGACACAAAGTGCTCTGTACCTCAGGCAGCAAAGAAATCCTGAGACTGGCCAACTCAGTCTCAATATAGACAAAGGCACACAGCCTAAAGTCAGGTGCAGATTCCAACAAAGAATTCCATACTTTTGATTTAAAAAAACCCCATCATTTAAGAGTGAAGACTTAAATGCAAGCAGCAAAAATGCAAAAACAAGAGAGAAGGCCCATTTCAGAGATGCACAAAACCCAGGGGAGTTCTGTGACTATGCCACCAAGATTGCATAATTTAATACTCAGAGAAAAATGCTTATTAGTTACAGATGAAATCTGAGAAACCGTTAAATTGCACGTATTGTAACGTTTTGGAAAATACCAGTAATGACGCAATTCAGCCAGAAAAGTGAAGGACAGGGAAAAAAGACATTAAATTATAGATAATAAAAGATAAGGTGCACTTGCTGTGGAACAACGTAAGAATACTGAAATGGAGTAATTTTAGCAGCATTATATATGAGCTGGTCAGTAACATGAAATTACTGTTCACTAGTTTTAAAACTTTCCTGAAATACATTCAGGCAGCTTAATAATTGCCTGGTGGGGGGGAGGGTGGTGGGGGATGGGGAGAATGAGTGGAAAACAACAGGAGAGCTACAGGTAAGGAATTTCTATACAGAGTGGCACATAGCTACAGGCCAAAAGTGACACAGGTTTTTGCCACAGTAGAATTTTCTAAAGCACATTAAATAGTGTGAAAAGGATAAGAACTATAATCAGGGAAGGTGACAAATAGTCTGGCATTTCATGTAGTTTCCATCTTTAGGGAAACAACGTCAGCATAAGCCAGAAAAAAATCAACTCTTTTTGTTTTGTTAAACCCACTGATAATTTTCAGTCTCCTTACGAACAGAAATTAAAGAGATTAAACATTTGAGTTAAAAAGAGCATTGTGCACGTACACAATGTACATCAAGTGATAAAAACATACAGCAGACAGTAACTTTAGACTGGATAAATACAACAGAGATTAATGTATCATAAAGTCTTAAAAGCAAACTATGTGTGAAAGCCACACTGTGTGTTACGACTAAAGCAAAAAGAAAGTGGAGAGTAGGTTCCCAAACCCTCAGATTTTTGTCAGTAACTTAAGTAGGATCAAGATTTCCCTGGAAAGGTTTAAAATGGGATGTCCTTAAACCTGTATTTATACTGCTTGCTATTTTTATTTGAGTACTTGAGCACAGATGAAGCAAGGCAATTTGATTTAGAAATTATGTTCTCTTATAAGAGAGTGAAATAAGTACTTACTGCAATTTCAGTATTTACTTCATGTTTGCTGAACTTGTAAACAATCACATATGCAGACACTCCTGCCACACAGAAAATTCGGCTTTCAGGACACCAGTACATCATCTGAACAGCAAAAGGATCTTCTTCCACAATCTCAGCTGTTGCTTTTCCTTCTCCCACTTTCTGTTTTTCAAAGACCTTTGATGTTTTTAGTTTGTACAACATCTGTAGAGTAACTGGAATATATTAAAACATATAAAAAATACTAACATGAAGAAAATCAATCATAAAATTCCTTGGTTCCCACTTTCTTCTCAGTTGTGGCATAACAAGGAATCTTAGGAAAGCCTAAGAGGAGAAGATGTGTATTATACAATACAGATACTATTCTGGTACACATTACTGGTAGGATATGTATTTAATACTTCCCAAAAGGGTATTTGTCTGTGAAGTACTTCTTAGTACTTTCTGGGGCAGGATGTCAAAGGTGTAAATCATTGTGTTCATAATTAGGCTTATACTCAGTGTTACAGAGAGATTCTGATAATACTGATACTTTCCTAAAGAGATGTGAAACTAAGATTTCATTTTTCTGAGGTTATGGTCTTGACAGAATGTAAAGACTGTATGGCAACTCAAGAGAAAACATTAGGAAAGCATTCTGGTGGACTGGTCAACACAAAATCCTTCTGAATCAATGGGAGTTCAAAAACATTTTGAATTTCTTAGCTAATAAGTAGACCTGTATTTATACCTGTATATAAAATCCTAATATCCAGAAATGCTTGTCAAGATTGGAACTCCACTGCAGCAAATTCCAGAGGTAAAGCAGGGATGACAATTCACCCAACTATGTTTTACATTCTTCCCTGTTTTTACTACTTTTACATTAATTTATCAGCGGTATTAGTCAGTAACTGCATAAGGTCAGAAAAAGTCAGTCGGGCCCAGCACCTATAAATGTGTGCATAAGCACAAAGGCAAAGCTGTTGCCTAAGTCAGTGTAATTGTGGTAGCTCAGCCTGGCCAGCTTGTGTAACAAGAGCATCAGGAAGATGAAAGGACAGTGTTTTGGTTATGTAACCAGATGATGAACACAGGAAAACCACATTTTTGTTTGGCAGTGCAGATATATGCCAGGAGGTTTAGCATATACAATTTTTAACGTTTTGAAAAGTTTTAGCACATAAAGCACTTCGGAATTTTCACAAATTGCAGCAAGTGCTTCTGTAATAAATACATAATTCTTCCTGCCCTCAGTGGCAATGAAAGGGGATTCAGGTTGCTCTTAGTGCCAGTAGCAAATCTAGAGTGGCAGTTTAGATCAGGCATCATGAGTCCATGCACACTAGGATGGGAAGAATTGTAGAATCATAGGGCAGAGTACAAGACTCTCTATGCTTCTCTGAATTACCAGGTACCACCTGTACCTAGTGCCTTCTGCGCCTTCTCTAAGGGCAAATAAGAAACAGCAATGGCTTTTGAACAAAGATACATTCAGAAAACAGCTCCAGTGGCTTAGCAATTCCCTGTCTCTCACAAATCTGTGCTTTCAGATACAAGATTACACAATTAAAATATGTCTAAAAGCAAAGTGTTCTGTGCCTTCAAATACCAGTAGGATATTACATTTGCTAGGAAATCTCAAATGAACTTAGAACTCCATTGAAAAGCTTAACACCTTGTAAATAATGTAAACAATAAACTTTGTAATAATCAAAACCTTGTAAATAAGAAGTACCAAGTATGGCACAAGTAACACAGTACATGCCCTGAAAAGCAGGACTAGGACCAGGACATCAGAGATGTACTGAAAATACCATTATTGTTGAAGAGATTGTGAATATTCATGATCATCTCATCGTTATCAAGATTTTAAGGTTAAGAAAAATTCCTATTGAAGCATATGTATATTGATTAGGGGGTTATGCTTATATTCTCTATGATAGGTTTTTTTCTCTGCCCATTTCTGCCAGAATTATAGAAGGAATAACTAGCACATTGCTTCCTGCGCAGTATATACACTTAAATGCCTTGGGGTCTTCCAAAAGTCTGTAATGTTTCACCCTAACTTTAGTGCCTGTATTTGCAGATTCTTGTTAAAAACAAAATATTCACAAGACAGTCTAATGTCTTCACTCTACTTCTCTAAACAAATATAATTATCCTACTTTTGTTCATATTAAAGCTCTCACAAACTTCTTTCTTTGCAGATAAACTGCTGACCTCATTTGATGATGGAGTTTTTGGTGTTCACCATAACCTGAAGTTACGGGAAGATGTAAACTCTGAGCAGCATGTGTCTGTTTTTCCACTGCTTCCAAACAGACAAATTACATAATAAAAAACCAACCCATGGTCATGTTCATTTGCTGTGCCTATTTAATATATCTTTGTGAAACGAGGCTTTGGAAATCCTCATTTTTTCTTTGTCCATCATGAGTGAAAATATTTGGTATTAGGCAAAAAGGCAAGTACCTGACAAAATCAGGTTTAGCTGACATTAAAAACTTGTCAACATTCCCCATGTTTGGCTGGAAATGGTAGCAGTATTAATAATTACAATTCTGTGGCACCATGTGGAACTAGCAGGTAGTTTAAGTATTACATACTCCATGATCTTGGCACCCATTAAAGACTGGTTATCAGAATCATATTAAATCTCTCTATGCCTAACATTTCATCCAAAATTTTCTTTCACACTCTCATCTCTTTAAGAGGCTGATACCTCATAAAAGAGTGATATTTATCCCTGTACCACCGAAGAGACAAGAATACAAAGCAGCTCTAAAGGACCTTTGGTGAAGCACTGTCACATTATTTGAAGCAGAATATTTTAAATTTCAATCAAAATGTATGTGTATTTTAATAAATATATTTTACTAATGAATACCATATGTATTTTGTGTAGGGGAAAATGCTGGGTGCTGATATGTGCAGTTATAGCTAGATTGTATGGAACAAGTATGTTCTGAAGCTTTTTCCTGCTAGGATGAATGGTAATGCTTCCCAGTTATTTCCTGGGATTTGAGATTGGACAAGAAAAGATTTGGGTCTTTTCCACCCTCACCAGATTAAACATGTATTGAAATGTATGAATGTATTTCAATATTTTATTTTTACTTAGCTATAAAGAAGACTTTGTTGTACTCAGTACAGAAGTGACATGAGAACTGGAACTGAATGTTAGACCTAATTGAGCCCTCTCTTCTAGACACACAAGAAGAATGTGCCCTAAGGTTTTTTTACCAACACTTCATCTTTCATAGGTTTTGGTATGTTGTATCTTGAGTTATTCCTCACTCGTTTCTGCCTAATATATCTCATTACCAGCATTTTTCCCCTTAACTTAATAAAGATTTTCTTAATTTCACTCCCTTTTTTTAAATTATATCAGCCCCAGTATTACTATGTTAAGTATCCTGTTTTATATATAAATGTGTGTTTGTGTGATTTGTCAGCATTATATAAAAGTGAACTTTATAAACTTACTGGCAGAAGCATCCCAAAATTTTACTGATCCATCTGCATGGCTTAAAAAAATATAAAAATTAAATGTGTTAAAACAAAATGCAATTCTAAAACACCATCTACTTTCAGTGACTAATAAATATAAGCAGAAAGAACTCACTTTGCTCATGTAACTCTCTGTAACTTACTGACAATATATTAAAGACATACATACAACAGTAAGAAAATATTTTTAGTTTCATTTGGTTAATAAAATATTTTTATGCACTTCCTGCAGAGAACTAAGCCCCCAGTGAATTTCAAGATTACAACAAGAAGAAATTACTTCCCATAGTAATAATGAGTTTAAGTTACAGCACTTTCGGCTTTGCAGTGGGCCAGCATCAAACCCATGCACTCTAAAATGCCATGTACAGTGAACTTTGAAAGGATAGAAGGTAACTTGATTTTGCTTGATACTTTACAACTGTGTTCTTTTTATTAACATAAAACCCCTGAAGTAAAGCTGGAGAAAGGAGACCTTTCTGTTTACAGTGAGAATGATCCCTTCATCACCTTCTCGCACTATTGCACACATCATAACCTTATTTTTACAAACAGGGTTTTAGTATCATTGAGAGTAACAACTTACCAAATACATGACTGAGACCAGAGGAAAACTGATCATGCATCTTAGCTGAATACCTTCTGTTTTACAGTATGGCCCTTGGGAATCCATCAGGCACTGCTCATGGGACTCCGACTGCAATCTGAGCCTTTCTAGGCCTCTCTGCTGTTTCTCCACCCACAAGGTGAAATTCATCCCAGTGCATGACACCCTCACTAATGCTGGGTGTTAAAATGAATTCCCAAACTGTCCCCAGATACAAAGTCCCCAGAAGGCCAACAGACAACAGGTATAGAAGAACAGCTGCTCTCCTTTTTGAAGCTATTTTCTATGACCTTCAAGGCCAAAATATTCTCTTGCAACAGATTTTTCTTTCCAAAGACCTCACCTTCACAAGGGTTGCTGTCTAACACTGAGGCCTCAAATGGCAATTCTTAATGGTAGCTCATCCCTGGGTACTAAGGTTCTGTTTTCTACAGCAAAAGAGAATTTCTATGGTGACCCTGCTCAAATGAAGAGCCAGGATATGCACACACTGTGAAGTCTCAACTCTTATCTATAGCTAACCCACAATCAAAAGGAGTAGATGCAAATACTTTAGAAGTACCAATCCCCAGTTTCATTCTCACCCTGTAATAATGATTTCAGGATATGTCTGAGCTCCAAGGTTCCATGCTCCACCACTGATAGGCCACTCCTAAACAAACAAAAGTACAGAGATCACAACTTACTCTGACGAACCTTGTTTGGTTCATTTTTAAATTCACGAGTAGACATCATCTTCCCCCAAAAAGCAATACAACTTGTAAAAGAACAAAAATATGTATAATTCAAGGCTTTTAGTTTATTAACATTTTTGTGTCATCAATTCAGGCTTTGGAAACTTAATAACACTTTCATATTATCACCTAATGTTTTATGCTCTTAAAATATTTCCACACAGCTAACAGTCAACTGTCTAAAACAGGAATGAGAGGGAGAAGCAATAAACAATTCTGCTGGTCTTTGGAGATGGCTTGTCTCTTGGAGTTTCTATAGAACACTGAAGAGACCGAGAATTTATTTTGAATACAAAGACCACTGAAGAAGCTGGCCCAGAAACAAGTATCAGAGCATGATGCCATGAGATAAGAGAATGTAACTTTTACAGAACATGTGAGATCATCATCTCTTCCTTGCCTTCTGTTTTCTAATGGCAAGACTCCCATTCTCTTAGTCTAGGCTGGTTGAGCAGAATGCTGCCCTGTGCCTAAAGCCCTGGCATGTATGGATACAGGATACAGGATGAAGAGGGTGACATACGTGCAGAGTGGGTCAGGATGTGTGCAGAGTATGAGTGGCTGGAGAAAAACTGGGAGCACGAACTGCTTGTGTGGATACATGGAGTGGCTGCTTGTGGGTACAGAAATGGCTGGCTGGCATATGAGCGACTACCTGCCTTCAGAGTGTTTATTTGTATGTGCAGAAATAAAGCAAGGGGACAAGAGAGGATGCAGGGAATACAGGTAGGTGTGGCAAAGTGTATATGTTAAAGGTAGATTCAAATAAAAGAAATAAAATATTTTCTGAAGTACTTTTCTGAACCAAGATCCAAAAGAAGTAGAGAGGGCTCAGTTTCTGAGTTAATTGAAAACAAGCCAGCTCCAAGGAGAATACTTCTGTTGATTTGAATGGAAAACTGATGAAGTCTGACTCGTTTACCCAGTACTTTTTTCTACTTTATTTATTAAAATATATTAGTTCTAGCCAAAGCATAAACAAGTTTAAAGCTTGAAATTTATAAATTAATTGCATTTATTCTTTTACTTTCTGCAGCTTGTCCTATTTCTAAAGCATAATGGCAAGACTTTGGTAGCTCAGTTAAATAATTATTAATATCCCTATTTAATAACAAATCTCACAGACATGCTGTCAGCTCTCACTGAACTTCTTCTGCTTAAGTCTTTCAGTTATAATGCTTTCACTTTTTTCTTTGATAGAGAGAACCTATCCATACAAATTTGAATTGTACACTGATGGCTCTCTTTTAACTCAATCTGATCTGGAATAACTCCACCATCTCAATGATTAAGTCCTATGTAATGGTAATTAATGGTTCTGCTTAAGTGTTCATGTTTCTGAGGGACAAATACTGGACTGTAATCAGGCTTCTAAGCTGCTGGTTGGACTAACCTTAAAGTGATTATTAAAGGAGTAAAACAAAAATAATTTGCTAGGATGTCACAGAAACATAGGTTATACATCTACCTTCTTTGCTTTAAAAAAGAGCATTGGTTTTGTTTACCTTATTGCTGTATCCTTGCTTTTTATGTTTTGCTCCTACAGAATAGAGCACAGGGATCAAATCTGGAGGACAGTCCGCAAAATATTCTGTGCAGGTAACAGGTGACTCATGAATGTCAATAGGATATGGATTTTCAAAGATTGGAAAACTAGTTAAGGAAGACAATTTATTAGAAGCACTGTGACACACTGAGCCATAGAATAAAACATATTCTTATATTAAAATACATAGAAGAATCTAAGTAAAATCACTACTAATTACATGTATTTTCCCTTATTTATTGAAACTTATGTATTGTTTTTTAATGTCAGTAATAATGTATAGTTACCCAAATTAAGACATAAAAATTCCACTGCTTGGACAAGAATCCTCTTGTTACATATACAGTCCCTAAGGCTAATAGGGCTACCTGTATGAATGAATAAGAGCTAATTTTTTCTAACTTCTCAAAATCTTATTTATACAGAAGTGACACATTTTCTAGAAGTTTCAGGTTCATGGATATGATATATACTATGAACTACAAACTACTTTTACAACTGTGGATTTCATACTGAACATCTTAGCTTATTGGGTTGGTAGACTAGTGATTATACAATGAAAAATTGCAATAACAGATGAGTAGATCTCAGTTTAATTCTCACTTCCATCAGTTTTAACAGCCTCATAAGGAGGAAAACCTCACTTTTGGCACATCACAAAATGTTACTCACAATTGAAAAATATAGGAAATTTGGTTCTGATTTCAGTTATGTCCATTTTACACTGCCAAGATGATCTGAATTATTCTTTAAAGTAAGTGAGATCTGAATATGATTCACTTAACATTTTTCAATACATTGACAGCCAAATCTGTTCCTAGTTACACCAGTGTGAATGGGGATGTACATTACTGGTAGTGTTGGAGGCAGAACAAAATAAATAAGAACTGAATTATGCTTTACATGATGTATAGTTCCTCTTTGATAGGAACATGGATTTTGATATGAAAGAACTATTTGTCATTTAAACCAGCAACTGGATCATGAAGTAATTCTGTGGATCCAGATAAAACAATGCCATTATTTATTAAGATACTGAAACTAGACAGGCATAAAAGTAGTTGTTGAATCTTATTTCCAAAACATGCACGTGTTCAAGTATTATTTAACTTTGGTGTTGAATGAATGTTTGAGGGCTGTGCTGACAGAACTGCAGATGTAGATTTATTCCAAAGTTTAAGAACAAATATTATCGTAAGTTCCTGTTCATTAGGTGAACTTAGCTCTTAAGGTGGAAGTAAATATTTAGCAAGAGTTATTTCCAAGAGTGAATGATTTTGGATAGTAAAATGATATTGCATGATAACATTTGGAATTTTATGATAATTTACTAGACACTTAAATACACAAATAGCTTCACATAAAATTTTATACTTACTTGCTTTGTGTCAGGTCAACAACAATGAGATCTTTTTCCAAAAGCACAACTACAGCATAGGGTTCTTGAAATTCTGTAAGCAAGGAATCAAGTATAAAAGACATGGAGTTCTGTAAGCCATTTTAAGCAAGCAAGTAATATTTATGTTCTTTAAACTTTCACAGTATATGAGAAGCTTTGAGGTATAAACCCCCGACATATGCACAAACCAGACATAGCTGGAAACTAGGGCCAGAGAGGAAGTAAGAAATTACTTTTGGATAGTACTGTTGACAAACATAAAAAGCAGAAGAAGAATTGGAATATTATAGCCTGCCAGCATGAAGCTATGATGAAAGTAAAGAAATAGGATATGAATAAGTTGTGTGTATCATGGCATTGCTGAATCCAATTATTATACAGAAAAAGTATTTTTGCTGTCTGAAAGTAATACTTCTACTGCAAACAACTGCTCTTCAGAAACAGATTGTGCAGGACACTTCATGATACACAATGCCCCCATTTCTGAGGTGATTCAGGGGGAATATTTCCAAGGAATCCTGTAAGTCTGCTGTGTTCAGTTCAGATACTAACACACCATTTCCTCCCGCATACCCTTTAGGAGATTATATGGTTTGGTTTTTTATACAATTCTCTTCTTATTTATCAAAACGAAAGAATTAAAATGACAAATAAATGCTTCCCTTGATGCATAGATTATATTAGTTTACACAGGATAAGTTATTAAAAAAATTATAAATGGGAAATTATGACTTTCTTTTCAACAGCTGCAAATCATTCCAGCACGTTCAAGCTCAGAATAAACTGTTCAAATGGGTGATGCCAAAAGGACGAGTAAATGAGAGTAACTGATTCATCTTCCTTTCAGTCCTGCCATGAATGCACAATATTTTCTGCCTTTTTTTAAACAAGGCGATGAATAACACAGGTTAAACCAAAATGTTTAAATATTAGTCTGTGAGCAGGGGAAGGTGCTACAAATCCTTAGTACTGGGAAGTATATGACACAGTTAAAGGAAGGCCCAAACCATCTCTGATTACGGAAAATTAACTTTTTTCATGACACTGAAACACATATACACTTTACTAGGAGTTTTTAATATGTATTTGATTTAGCTATGTATATAAGATTTATTTTACTTTTCTGCTTGAGGGCTTAAAATGCTAAATTTAGTTCCTTTTTGACTTACAGCTTTTTGTAATTTACTTTCTGGAACTTTCTGACAACATATTTCAGAACCTGGCAGCCCCACAATATGCAGCAAACATTTTTAACAGTTCATTTCATGCTGAAGTGTACGAACTTTTTTGCAGGTAAGTGATAGTTTAATTTTAATAATTTAGCAAGCTGTAAGTGATGAAAAATTTCAGAAATATAAGCACCTATCTTTGATTAATAGCAATGTTTTCTCACACTAGCCCATGGGTTTCAATCCTATAAGTGGAGATTCATGCATGCTTTATTGTCCACTCACTAATTCCCTCCCACATTGAGAATGCAAACAAGTTCCAGGTACTTTCAGGTATGTAGTTTTCTTGAGATGAAGACAAATATGAGGATGGAAGTCCCTGGAATGGGATTAATGTATGAGGAAAGATCACTTCGTTTATATTTTCCATAATTGTATTTTTCCCAGTAAACTCACCATTTGGATATGGGGTTTCACAAAGAGTTAAAAAATCAACTATAGGATGATCCATTTCAAGAACTGTAATTGCTTTCCCATGCATGATTGTTAAACTTGGTCTTCGACAAGGCTTATCATATGACAATCCACCAGAGAATATCACAAATGGTTCACTGTATTAAAAAACCCAACATAATAATTGTAAGTCTACATAGTACATACAAGTTTACATTATAGGTTTAGTATCTGTAAATAATAATACATAGCTTTGTAAAAAGAAAGCAGGAAAAGACTGTAAAAGGACTTAAGCTCAGGAATGCAATTTTGAGTTAATTACAGAATTAAAAAACAAACCTGTTTTTACAGGTCTTGTACTCTACTTTAAGAATTGGTTTACAAGATTCAGGTTTTTTTCCATCTCTTTGAACTTTTCCTAAGGAAAGAAAGAACATGAAAACTCTATTAAAACATCATGAAATTGAACTATCAAACTAAAACATATACATTGAAACAGCTGTATAAGCAACAAAAAAAAGGAACTTTAAAGCTACAAAAGATAAGGAGTATTAGCTCCTATTTCCATAAAATATGCATTTGTCTAGATTAATTACATTTATTATGTCTTTGTGTTTTTACTGCCACATACATCTAAAGAACCATAGAACACACTTCAAAGACATCTATAAACCATGCAGATTTCTGAGGATGACACCTAACTAATAATGAATGAGTTAGACTAATTATAAGCCTTTTTTTCTGACCACGTAATGACCATAAACAGCTTAATTTTTCCTAAGCCATTTTTTGGATTGACTTAAATCCTATTGTTGACAAAATATTACATGCTTTGGAGTGTAACTAGTTGAGTGATAAAATGAAATGAAGCATACAACTGAAATTCATTAGTTCTTGGTTAATTATGGCTCAGTACTTTCTTCCAATCACAGAAAAGTCACTTGCAAACTAAAAAAAAAATAGCCATTTTGGGTTTGTTGCTTTGGAAAGTTTATGCTTGCTTTCGACAACAGCCTGACTGGAGGACACAGTGTAGATGGATCCAGACTTTTCTCAAAGGTGCACAGTGATATGATGGGAGATGAGAACACAAATTGTGGCATGGAAAATTCTGGTTAGATATTAATAAAAAAAATTATGGCACAAGGGTCATTAAACACTGAAAGGTATTGCCCAGAAAGGATGTGCAATTTGTTGCTGGAAGTGTTCAAGTGCTCAGTGTCCTGAGTTTACTCATCAAATCAGGCCTGTTTTGATCTGACGGTCTGACTGGTTGACCTCTGAGAGGTCCCTTCTAATATTACATAATTCTATGACTAAAAATGATAAAACACAAGAAAATTAAGGAAATGCTACATCCTTTTGGGGCTACTTAGATCTTGACTTCCTCTTCTTTCTCCCTCTCTACCCAGTCAGGTTTTTTAGTCATGTATGGATTTACAGTGGTGTCAGTATTTTTTTACCTAATTTGTAGGAAGTAATTTCATATAAAGTCCCAGCCATAAAAGCTATAGCCATCTCTTAATATGGCTCCTTTAAATTCTTCACTGCAGTTATTTGGGAAGCCTTGTACCATCCCCATGACAAACACCACAGTACCTTGTACAAAACGTATCAATCTGTTGTGAAAATTGCACATACAAGCCCCTATGTATAAACTACAACAGAAAGAAATGTGAAAATCCCATAGCCTGAGGGTCTCACAGACCAGCAGTAGACTCATAAAAGGAATTGGATAGAAGAAGATATTAGAGTAATATTAATCAGAAAGAGGTATTTATGACACCAATTAAAATAAAAAGTTTCATCTAAGTTACTGATTTTTACAATAATTTGCAGCTACTTTGCAGATCAAAATATTTATGCAAGAAGCAACATCTGGGCGACAATGAAAAATGAAATAAACATACATATTAGCAAACAGCATTGAGAACACTGTCTGGCTTCTTAGTTACACATTTTATCTATCAGAATTACCGTGTGGAATTGTGGTCTGGAATGGTCTGTTAGGGCTTTTCAGATTCCATAGGGTCAAGCTGCCATCAGAGTGACTACACATGAACTGCTTCCCTTCATGATGCCAAGCAACAGAATGAATAGCCTGCAGAAGTGAAAGAAGAATTTGAGACTGGAATGGAATACAGTGTTTACACTAATGATATTTTAATGTATGACTTCAGATTATATTATTCTGATGAAATATCAACAGCTGGACGGTTCTCGTTTCTCTTAAGTCCATTACCATCACTTTTTAGAAATGTATGGCTGTAATCCACGTTTCGTCATAAAGGCTAATGTTACACAATAACGTAGGTAAGCCTGTACTGAATCAGGCCAAAATTGAAGGAAAAGGGTATTAAGGTACAAGGGACATACAATGCAGTTGTAATATGTCTGATAGTTCTCCTTAGAAGTATTTAATCCAGCAAATTTAGAAGTAATTCTGTGTAAAAATCTTTACAGGTAACATACAACTCACAGAGTCTTCCCCAGAGGAAGTAATACACCGTTCTTGGATTATTTCCACACATACTCTCACATATTAAAGCTGCAGAGCAAGTCCACAGAAATCTGAGGTGTTTAATATCAAAACCAAAACTTTGAAGAATCCAGGACCGTTTCACTGATATAGAAAATTACCAAAACAACGACATAAGATAGTTTTGGAACAGATAGTGCATCAGAGAAGGGGAGTATCACACTCCTTTGTGCACGCTACAAGTACCACATGATGAAAGTTACATACATGATTCTTAGTATTTTGTGCATAATCAGTGGAACTGACTGAAAATATCCATAGTTACATCAAACTATCTGAAAGGATAATGGTGAAAGTCCTTCAATTTCCCTGGTATGTGCTGGAAACTAACAAAAGCCATATTCTGACAAAACATTCATTGCATACCACAGTTTCTCACACACTCCCCTCAGAAGCACAAACTCAAGGAATTCTCCCTTGAATCCATATCCCTTCCAGAAATATTCACTGCTAAATAGCAAAAACCACAATATAATTTTACGTAAATGTAAATAAGAGAGATCTATTTTTGAATGCAGCTTAATAAATTTCCTTTTTTTTTGAACCCAGGAAATGCTAAGGCCTTTCATGCACTTACAATTGCATATAGCCATTTACCTGATTTATTCAAATGACTTAAAATCATGCCCGGGTATTCATAAGTCAGCATTGCAGCTGTTCATATCAATTTTGCGTAAGTGCTACTGGTTACTATTTAAAACTCCCTCTTGGTTTTCCTCTTTTAATAATTATATTGATTGTTATGGTTGGTTACAGCTCATGGTCTGGAGAGAGTATCAGAGGAAATCAACAAAAGGGCTGTGACCCTTTACCAAAGCTTTACTCAGCTCCTGGGGCTGGACAGCAGAGCCACAAATGGGTCTTTGCATTAAGATGACCCAGATATTTTAACAGGAATCTGACATGCCTTGTATATGAATGCTTGACTAACACCCTAATAAAAAAGTTGTGCCAAAAAGGACTCAAAAAATAGAGCTGAAAAATTTGAACTCTAGGTATTTATTTTTTGGTGACACATCACTCAAACTTCTACCTTCCAGAGAGGGGGCTGGTACACAATTCCTCTTAAATAAGCAGAAGAAACCAAACTCTGACTGAAGTAACAAAAGACAACACAGAAAGATGGTTCATGCCGAGTCTAATGTTGTTGCCCTCAGGTAGAAGAACTTTAGTTCTGTGGGGAGCGCTGCTTCACTTACACTGAAGGCATGTCTATCCTCATGCAAATTAATTCTGACATGAGCTCATTCATGCTTACTATCATGCCAAATTTCAATCTGGTTTTGATGTGTTATCACACTTAGAAACATTTCACATGGTTACAGTCACTGACTGTGTCTGAGTAGGAGCTAGTAACTAGCTAAAAACTGTACCGAGCTGCTTGTTAAACTGTTCTCAGCGACCAGGTGCCACCTGCCAGCACAAACCTCCTGTGGAGTGGAGCTGAGGTGGGATGATCCTGTCACAGACAGGTGGCATAGCAGCAACTCAAACTGACCGGTTAGACTTTGCCCAAAAATGGGCAAGAGAAACAGAAACTCTTTTGGAGATCTCAGCTGTGAGTCACGAGTAATTCTGAAAGATGGTCCTCAACAAATCCAGAATTTTCTCTCAGCTAAAATTCTGATCCACTTCTTTAGCATCCATGCACAAAAGGAGCAGTCGTTTGCTTAGAACAGGAGTTCATCATGGTGGGTGACTCATGTGAATGTTCACAGAGTGTATGCACATACAGTATCTCACTCCAGATTGGGTGTGTTTCCCCTTCTGCAATACCCACGGTGGTTGCACACACATTCCATCTTCTCTCATACTCAGCATGTACTAAAATTAAGCATGCCTAACACCATTTCAGTTCCTTCCCAACCACAAACCTTCTCCACTGAGGGTCTTTAGTTCCACTTTTAACCATATTTTGAACAAGAACAATGCTTGTCCTGTCTTACTGTTCGAATGCTAAAAACCCTTTGTGTTCATAGTACTGCAGGACCATTACAGCAAGGGCCACATCCAATTTGATACTTCCATACTTGTCTAGCACGGTGCTAGACAAAGGCAGGGAGATGTTATTTGGCAAATGCCTCTGAGAACTCTGCAGCTTCGTTTTGGAGATGTGTTCCAATGAAAGATCATTACTGCTTCAGACAGCTCTGAATGTGGGTTGACAAAAACTTCCTGTCTTTGGGTGACTTTGTGATGTTGTATCCCCTATCATTGCTCTATGCCCAGAAATTAATTTTGTGCCTTTTCTGTGCCTTTAAACTGAGCCTGAGAGGGGAGAGAGAAAAAAACTGAACGAACTTTCCAAAAACAATTACTCAAGGACATGGATACACTGCTCAGTTTGGCCGTGGCAGCAAGAGCGGAGGGAGTACCCTTCCTGCTTCTCAGCCAGTTTTTTTCTGGCTCCTTTTCTCCGGAGAGAGAGACGGAGAGTTGAACTTTGTTTTCCTGGGACTTTGGTTTTTCCCTTTTTTCTCTTCTGGGCTGCTTCAACAACATCAGAAACACCTCAGGAGGATTTTTCCCCGAGGCCCGGAGGTGGGCCCACGCCCTCGCCAACCCAGCTCCGAGGAGGAGAGAGACCACACCTACAGAAGGACTCTGACATCTTCCCAGGTTTCTCTCCACAGCGAGAGATTTCATTATTTAGCATTATTATTCCTTTCCTGTGTGTTGGTTAAATAAATAGATTTTATCTCTTTCACTTTCCTTTGAGGAAAATTTTTTTCCCGAACCTGGTGGGGGGAAGGGTGATTGTAACCTGCTTTCTCTCAGAGGATATTTTCCTCCAAATTTGTTCAAACCAGGACACTTCCAAAGCCTGCACATCAAGATGGCTGGTTTTTTTTGGGTCTGACAACTATCAACAACTTGAGAACTATTTGAAAGATCTGTCTTGTTTATGTGCTGTCTTTTTATACTCTTGATGGAAATAAACTTCTGAAGGAAATTATAAAAGGGTTTGGAATGCAAGCCAATTATAAAGGCTTTTAAAAATTAGAAAGGAAATTATAGAGGACATTGTATAGGAACATTGATTGGAAGGGCCTCAATATCTCATACATATCACCACTGAGGAGACAAAAATCATAACGATAGCAAGAAAAGTGAGGGTGAATTAATTTTATTCAGAACTCATGCAAAGAGGCACTTTAGTACTAAATGAAAATACAGAACACTTACAGTAATTTATCTGAGACTTCGCAGATATCCTGCAACTGGTATTGTTCTGGCTCAGTGCCAGAACAACACTGAGGGATTGGTCAGACATCGTGGGGCACACGGGCCTTGTATCAGTCCAGACAGCATGGTGAAGGGGAGCAGGAACAATGATTTCTGGACTGTGATCTTTGGTGGCAAATCCATAAGATGAGATTTAGGCTTGATAATTTGGGTTGCTGCTAAATACCAAGTGGCCCGTGCCAAACTAATAATTTGTGACTCACAAAACTTATGTCACCCAGGATTTAAAAAGGAACTCTTTTGAGATGCTCCCTTAAAGGGTATTGGCTTCCCTAAGGGAATCCTAGCAGGTCTGGAACATTATGAATATGGAGCCTGAATGTCTGGAATAAAGTAAAATGGCTAGTCACACAATCCTTTTAAAAACAAAATAGGAATCTTGCAACTATTTCAGTAAATAAGAAGCTAGCACCAGTTGCACAGAGTGGAGTAATGACACAGCAAATATCCACTCAGGAGGAAAGCATGGGACTGATTAAAAGGCAAAAAAAAAAGTTCCTGAAAACAGTACTGAAAAATGTGGAACAACTAAATTGTATGAGAAATTTTCAACACCCAACGATTCTGTCTCAAAATGAAAAAGAAAAAGAGGAACCAGTATTAAGAAGATCCTACTTTATGCAGTCTCATTCTGAGTACAAGAGAGGACAGTGGGTGAACAGACATCCCCACCCCCACCCTTCCCGAGGAGACCTGTAAAAGGAAAAAGTTGTTCAGCCTTGAGTAATAGAACGGGTGCAATTTCACAAGTGTTTGCACAAGCAGACTGCCACTGAGAGACAGTCAGTTCAGGGTGCATGTCTTGAGGCTTAAGTGCTGGTCTGTTCAAACTCTGTCCTTTGAAACATTTGCTGTGTTGATGCTCAGAAACTCAACCTTGAAGCTCAGAGTAGTTTTAATGTGTTTCTGACAGCAGGTCTGAAAGAGTGCAGGATTCATATGTATTCAGATTGCTTTTTAGAGGGCAAATAAATGTGCATACAATTGTTATATATAGCAAGGTGACAAGATGAAGAAGGAAAGAGAACTACAGGAAACCAATTACTGCCTGGATCACTTGAAAGAAAATGTCCTTTTCTACCTTCAGTTGTAGTTGCATTCACATTCATCCAGGGTGAACTTTAGAGGACTGGCAGAACAAAGAATATTTTTCCCTAGGGCTAGTGCTAAAAACATAATAGCTAGGAATATATCTATTTTTCAAGCAGCTTGATTATTGATACAAGAACTGCATCTGGGGTTAATACAAGCTGCCTACAAATGACAGACAATTGTGTGATAACTATGACAGTATAATTTTGAAAACTGTTTAAGCAGATCTGAAGTACTAGGTAATATCAACAGTTGCACAAGGTAATTTGTCTTCCATGATAATGAATGTTCTAGAAATACCCAGTAAAGATTATTATATAATTCCTACTGTAGCTATATCTCAGGTCAGCTCCTTGCTAGACTCTGTTCAACTGAGGATCCCCACAGAGAAGTTGATGAACTTGTCAAAATCAAGGGGAAGACATTCTGTGTCACAATACACTCATGAAAGCCTAGTGCATCAGAGCTAGAGATTTCAGACTTTGATTTCTATTGTCAGTAATTTGCTCAAAAGCATAGCACAAACAGTATTTCCAGAACCAGCAATGCCTTTAGATAAACATCCCTCTGCTTGGTAAGACATATGGCAAACTGCTGAATAATGGCTTTCCTGAATTAATGGAAATTGCTTACCTCATCATAATAAGCTCTCAGATCAGCTCTTTTAGATCGTAAGTCCCAGAACACGATAGTCCCATTTTCATAGCCTATCAGCAGCTGAAGGAGGGGAAAAAACACAATTACATTTTCTGATTCAAAAGGTACATATAATTATTGAATAATATAAAAAGAAATACCAAAGTGATGTGCAAGATTGTAATTTCCCCTACACATAATACCCTGCTTTCAAATTATCTTTCAGTATAAATTACTTCACATTATTGACAATTTAAGATCTGATATGGGAAACAAAAGGGCTTTCTACAGCCTTTTTTGCTCTGCAATATTATGCACCTGGACAGTCTTCTCAATTGCATATCTGCTGAACACCAAAGATTGTAGCACATTGCTACCAGCTCTTACCTTCCCTGCCCCTTGTTGGAGAAAAAAATGTTTGACATAAGGGACCACTTAAATAACTTCAAACCAAGAGAGTCACCAGATTAAACTCATTCAGATACTTATATTCCTTTAATTTATCCTTACTATTGCTTTAAAACATTCTGAAGAACTCCTCCTGCAGAGAATAAATTGCTTGCTTTCCTAATAATCAAAAATAAATTAATTGATACGCCAATTTTTACTTTTTCTAGAACTGGGATGTCATATCATCATGCACACCAGAGAAATACCAGCAAAGATTTCTGAACAGATGAAAGAGAAGAAAAACAATGCTCAGGAGAAAAATAAGAATGAAAACAATCGTTTCTCCTTGTCTCCATTGAAAAGAAGTGAAATATTGATCTGGCACTGTAGAGTTACTCTTCATTTGAACACAATTAATTTCAGATCTTATGGACAATATGATGTCTAGCCTATTTAGGTGTCCTGGAAACTGCTTCCCACGGAATCTGTCTTCTTAAGAATCTATTCGGGACATGAAGACTGGAAATGGCTAAACTGGCAGACTCTCACATTTCTGTGATAGAATATTTTATACAACTGGCAATGATAATTGCAGTTGTTCATCATCTATAAACAGATATATCACAGAATGCAGGCAAGAATTTACAGTTTTTATATAAATAATTTTTGCAGAAGAATGGCAAGATTATCTCTTAGTTGGAGAAACCTTAACAGCATCTTTGCTATCACTCACTTTAGCTTGCATGAGTCCTAAAAATGAAATTTGGCTGGGCTGCTAAACAAAACATTACTTTCTTTCCAAGTTAAGCATAACTGATACATCAACAGTGATACAAAAGAGCCTGGGAATACTCTCAGTTCTACCAGATACGATTCTTTTTATTGCCAGGAGAATATTCCTTATGTGGAATCTATTAGCTAATCTGGAAATGATTTATAGTTAATATATTTAATACCTGAATATGAACAATAACTGATTACGCTCCTGAAGAATGATTCTCCTGAAAAAAAATCAAACTGTCCTGTAGAAATTCCAGAACACTTAGCATTTTTGCTCTGGATGGCTCCATATGGGATTTTGTGGCAGAGTCAGAAGGCATGGAGCTAACTGGATAGCACTTGTGTCAGGATGCCATATGGTCTTCTGGGGTAGTAAGTTGCCATTGAGAGAGTGAACAAAGGAGTGTCTTACTGCAGCTGCTCTCACCGTTAGCACAGTGATCCTAAATGGAAGCCATTTGTATATCCAGGAGTTAGTGATGCTCATAGCAGTTAACCTGAGTAGCTGCAGGCCTGTGCTGGGCTGTGTTGTGCTGCACACAGCACTTGGCTTTCAGGCCCTGCACTGTACTGAACATACTCCTTGGCCACAGGATAAACTTAGCTGCTAATTCTAAAGGACCCTGTAGGGCGCTCCCACTTGGTAAGGAAATGGACAGCACCCTTGTGCCTTTGTCTGTATCTTAATGTAAGGCAGTAGGTCTATGTGAACATCCTTCTGCTTGACAGTAGAAATGGATGGGCTTTAAAAAAAAAATCTTTTGGGGTCTCCAAAAACTAAAAGGCCTCTAAAACGGCAAGCCTCTTCACAGTGGATAGTGCCATGCCCTTACTGGAGGTTCATCCAGTGCTACATAGTTTTGCTTGGGGTTCCCACCATCCTTTTTGTATTAACTCCAATAAATAGTATTTTAATAAGTTACGGAGCCTGAGCGCCCTCCTTACTGTCATCATAACAAGCACTTGCACCTGTGCATTACAGCTGGGTACCAAACCAGTTGAGTTCAGTTTGTATCTACCAATATTCTTTTCACCTCAGCTTTTGTACAAATATATTCAGAAGAGTGAAGGAATTGAAGAGCATTTAGTATGCGACCCTGTTTCTCAATAAGCCTTCCTCCCTGGGGAAGCAGGCTTGTCCTTTGATTTTTATCCCTCTCTTTTGCAAAGATATCATGCTCCAGGTAATTGCTAGAAGGTTAAATACCTTTTATCAGAGGCTGCATTTCACCTGATCTATTGCTGAAATGCTTGATGCACAACTGCAATGAAGATTTGCACGTTACAAAGTGTTGTGATTTCAGGGAAGAAATTTAGAGGCAAAGAGATTTGCTGCACAGCCAGGAATCTCTCTTTTTGTTCAGACAGTAGTTATGCTGCTTTATTACTAATACTGTGGTATAGCACTAAAGTCACAATTCCAACTGAGTGAATGGGTTTAGTCTCATTGCCAGGATATTTACGATGCTCTGGATTCTGACCTGTCTGAACCACAGGAAACTCAAACATTCCCACTCCTCTCAGTCATAGTGATCACTTGGGAGATCTATAAGACAAGATCTGTTTCTGTAATAGAGGTAAAAAGTAAAACATCCATAAATGCAGTTAGAGAGGAAAACACAGACAAAGAAAAGCAGTATCTGTAAAAAGAGTCCAGGATGGAAAAAACTCCAAAGGTTTCTCTTCAGCTTGTATTTCATGACACCTCATAGTTACTCATGCTTAATTAGGTTACAAAAAAGGCAGAACACTGGACAGAATTTGCAGAGAGAAGTCCTGGCAAGATCTTCCTTGTCTAGTGGAGTTGCTTCACATTTTGACTTAAATCTTTCTTCATCAAATGCTTTTGATGATGGGGGAAAATTTACTTTTTACAATCAACTAATTACATCCTGGTACATGCCAGCAAGCCCCTTCCTTGTCCTGGTAACAAAAAACAGCTGGAGAAAAAATCCCAAACAAAGAAGCCTGCCAAATGCACACTATATTTAGGTATTTTTCGATCTCAGAGATAGGAAGTTTAGCCCACCAGCTCATAGTCAATAACATTAAACCTTTGCCTATTAAGCTTTCTCCATTTCCTGGGAAACTGCAGATTTTTGCAGCTAATGTCTGCTCCTTTGTCAGCAAGAAAAATCATGTTTGCTACAGATCTGCCACTTATAAATGTCTGCACACTTCAGTCTGTCCCTAATGTACACTTATTAATTGATTTGGCAGACACAGTTATATTTCATGAACTTAATCACTTGGTCGCTGAATTGTTCTTCAGTGACACATTAAATGCCTGAGTTCTCTTTGATGTCTGTCTTCCAGCCACAGCTTGTTAGATTCATAAAAGACGCCTGTCTCCAAAGCCTGCCTAGATAGTTTGCCTGGAGGCCACTCTGGAAAAGTTTTGAACGGCAGAAGTCTTCTGGAATTACATTCACTCTTTTGGCACAAGGAACCCAATCACCAGTCAATGAAATAAACTGGAACTTTCAGGAATTCAAAGGACCTTAATGAAAAAGGTGAAACACAAACTTCCCTGGCTTTCAAAAAGTGTCCTTTTTTTATCAGTGTCCTAGATTTTGAAAGGTCTGACTACGTTTTAGGACTCTCAACCACTCAGTGTTCATAGGAGAAATACTTACTTCAGCAAAACAGTCCCAGGTCTGTAAACAACTTTTTAATACCCCAGAGAAGAATATACCACTGAACCCTTGCAAAGTACTTGTACAGTAATACTCTTGTAGAGTACAAGAACATCTGTACTTTGAGTAGGGATTATGACTGATTTGTACCTACTATTTAATTCCTGAAACATATGCAAGGAACACTTTTATCTGCTGCCTATCATGAAGTGATGCGGGGAGTCTGACTTCTGCCACCAGTACCTCTTTGTGGTCTTTGGTTAACTTGGAGCTGTGGAGATAAGGGAAGTATGTAGAACCATCTTCAAACAGTTCTTTTATCGAAGAGTAACTCCACTAAACTAAATAAAAGTCTGCTTATCACACTATCTTGTACTGAAATGGCCAAGAGCAAATATCAAATAATATGGGAAGAGAACAAGTACTTGTAACACTCTCACATATTCTCTAAGTAATTTTCTCATTCAAATACAGCCATCTCCTCAACTACACATGGCTCTGTTAAACCTCATCTTTAAGAACCTTTTAGGAGAATTCAGCAAACCTCTTCAGTTACTCTCAAATTGATTTATTTTGTGTTAATTTTTCTAGTCTTCCTTTTGATCGATGCATTTTCAGCACACACAACAGCACTTGGCAAAAGTTTTATAGGCTCTACCCATTGCACATTTGAAGAAGTACTTAATTGGCTTGTTTGGAAGCTGACCTGTCAGCTTCATTTGGTATCCTTTTAGTTTTTGTATTGAAAGCAACTATGAGTTGTTTCCATCCTCTTAATATCAACTGTGATTTTCAAACTTGGAATCACAATCAGGTCTTTTCCATAGTGAATTTTCCTGTCTCACTAAGTTGTCTGTCATATAGAAAACCCTGTCCCTTCTCTGAATTTCTTTCAGCATTATATTAATTTTAGACACAGAAGGACAAGTATTATACTCAGTATTCAGCAGGCAGGTCAACAAGGCATTTCTTTAATAGCTTTGTTTTGTTCTCTATTCTTCTCTAGATAATGCCTAACTATGAGTTTGTTTATTGTTCACTGCTGAGGATTGAGCTGACATTTCCATTCAGCTATCGATCATCACTCAAAGCTCTTGATCCCAAACAGTAATCATCAGCTCAGACCCATTGTTTTATATGTAAAGTCAGAAATATTTTGCCCTACATGTATCAATTCTCATCATTTACACTGAATATACTCAAAAAGACAGTATTTAACCTGCCATTTTACTGCTGAGTTTCTCAGCCTCCTAAAGTCTGGCAAACCAGACCACATCACTACTTACTCTCTTTTCTAGGCTATTTATGACCATGTTGAACAGCAAAAGTCCCAGGAGCTGGTTTTTTTTCATTTTTTTCCTCATTCTGAATAATGATTATTTTATTCTTCATTCTTTCAACTAAAGTTTAATGAGACTTAGTTGAAAAATGTAGCTTATTTCTCTACTGTTGAATTTTTTTTATTTAGAACTATGTCTTTTGATTTAATGCTTGTATCTTCTCTTACATCTGTGTGTACCTTTTACTGACATCTTCCTGTAAACACTATCAATTCTACATTCTGCAAAACTGCAAGTATTTTGTTAGCACCAATTTGTTCTTTACATCACTCTCAACCTATCAATGATATAAAGTGCTCCAATGGGATGGTTTTATTACAGCTTACATTTTCTACTCTTTCTCCTCATAAATTTTCAATGTTTGTTTTTCATAGGCATCTGTCTGATTTTGCTGCTGTTGTTCGAACGCTAATACTTCATCAGTGCCCAGATGTCTCCCGTGTGCCCTCTGAGCAACAAGCATTTGTATTTCCAAGCCAGTTCTCCTTTAACTCCCTTGCCTGGGTCCTTTTCATCTTCTCTCTTTCTGCTGAAAAATATTTTTAGGTTTCTGTTTGGAGATAGTGCATGGCATTCCTGTAAAAAATCTTTACTGACAAGACCACTTTTTCTTTCAGTATTCTTTTTTCCTACACTGCGTGTCTTAGGTAGGTCATCAGCAGCTTCTGTTGTGGCCAGTAAACAAGAATGATGCCTCATCAATAAATCTTTATTCTTACCAGGTATTTTGCCATAGATAATTAAATTGCATTTCTTGATGGCTTCTTGTTTGAGGCTAAAACACTACACTTAATAATGTTTAATCACTTTATTTGATAGTACTCTAAATTGCTTGATCTATTGTGATTCTTCCAGAAACACTTCGAGATGCCATCGAAGTTGTTGGAGGGTTAGTTTGCAAGTGTACCATTTGTACGTAGGTCACCAGACAATATGGGTAAGTCCAAGGACAAGTGATGCAAATGAAAATCAGATGTAGTCATCAGTGCTTTTGTAGGTACCCATAATTGCAGCATAATATCACCCATACCCATATCAGAAATTGAAACTGCTGCTAGTTTCTAAAAACTATTAGCTGTTATGTGAGGCACCCTGTCAAACAGATACACCATTTGTAAGACGCAGTACTTTATAAATACACACTGAAATGCAATTACTAAAAATGATCAAAACCAATGAAAGAGTTAAATACCCTTTCCACACAGGCAAAATGCTCAAAAATCAGTAGCAACACAAAAAAAAAATCTCTAATAGAACCAGAATTCTGTCAACCATATTTCGTTTTTCAAAAGCTGCCATACGAATACAGCCAACTCTGATTGTGCCTCCTGTGGTATCAGTCACAACCCTGATGCTCTGACTATATGTTTGGCTTCCACTTGTGGACAGTTCTTTGTGAACAGAGTTGAGAATAGCAAACAGCAGCAAGTTCCAAACCTGGGTTATTATCATGATAATTCTTATGGAAGAAAAGATTTGCTATCTTATGAAAACTTACTATAATGCCTTCATAAGAGCATGTTTATCCAAGCACTGAAGTCATTATACAGTTTTTAGTCAAATCTTACTTATACAAAATTAAGCTTTTTTAATCAGGAACAATTTAGATGGCTATACATTTCAAAGTACAGTATGTTGTCTGTTTCACAAATGTTTAGTCATTAAATTTGTACAAAGATAATTTATTTTCTCAAGAACGGTAGAATAGTTAAAGGGATTGCAAACATAGAAAGAAAGTAGGTGATAAAATTAAGTGAGTGAGCAAATGGAAAGAGTAATGAGGCAAATAAAGGCTATGAAATGTTGCAAAATTTTATACCATTGATTGTACTCACTTTTCCCTCGTCTCTTGGGCTGTCACTTAAATGTACAACTGGGCCAGGGTGAGTCTTGGTGGATCTGCAAGATAAAAATCAATTAAAATCTGCGAATGTTTTTTGTTGTACAAAGAGCTAGATACTTCAGTTTCTAGGTGTGTTTACATGTACCTTCCATGGTTTAAAAGTAATTCTAAAAAGCCCAGCTGGGGAAGGTAAAGTTATCGGTATCTTTTCATGGTCTCCTCTATTTCCTTTTTGCCATTATAGGCAAAGATTCTCTTTTCTTAATGAATCCTCCCTTCATCTTTTTTTTTTAATCTCACTATTCCTCCTATTACAGTAATTTTTTCTCTCTCTCATTCTTAGGGTTTTTTTGCCTTTTCTATTCTCTACTCCATCTCTTTCTGACCCCCCCTCCTTACCTGTTCCATTTCAAGGCTAAGTTGCCAAGGATTTACAAAGTCTTCACTGGATTCATTTCAGATACTGATAGCACGACTCAGCAAGTTCCAATCTCACTAAAGACAGGGTTTCAGTAACCTCACCTACACTGCCCTGTCAGGAAGCTTCTTAGCATTACTGCAGTGGGGTTTCAGAAATGGACCCTCTGTCTGATTTTAAAGCCGTATCTCATCTTCAGACCAACTAACACAGTTACACCCACAATGCACGTTCAGTGAGGCTCCTCAGCCACCCCACCCATCCTGTGAGTCTTTGTGAGCCTGTATAAAGATTAATTACTAATCTTGACAGCCCCTCCCTTTTTGCAATGAGTACCAACTGCATCATACGCAACTTGGTACTGAAGTTATTAATGTCCAGCTCCTGACAGCAAATGCAAATCATAGGAAACTGATTGGACAGATGGAGATTTTTCATCTATCATCTTTTCTGACCAGACCTTCAGGCTCTGGCAGTCATAGAGAGCAAGAAGACAAGCACCAGTCCACACTGAATGCCTGCACAGAGGAGGACCTTTCTCCCACCTACGTTCTGGGGTCAGAGCACATGTCCCTTGGAGTTCAGCTTAGGATCTAAACGTGCATGACTGGTCTTGGTTCACCAAAGATCACCAGGAAAAAAGTATGGCAGAGACTGGCAGAGCCTGTAAAGTGAAGAATTTATCTGGAAGCCATACATAAAACGAGCTGGACTCCAAGTTTTAAAACAATCTGCAAGAGAATTACAGAAAGAAACCAAAACAAAGTTATCCAGCCAAACTGCTCAAAGGATTTTCCTAAAATAATGGCCTCTTCCTTTGGCTGAATACTGCACTATAGCAAAACCGACCTCTGTTCTACAGGTCCAACTCCAAATCAAGACTGAGAGCAGTACACAAAAATTCCCAGGCAACTCATACATTAAAACACTGCGGGCTCATCCATAGCCCCATAGGCTCCTTCTTCCCAAAACGGTATGCTCCAACACTCTTAGAACCATGCACACTTTTTTCTGGCCTCTATATATCTTGCCCACATTATGTTTTAAATATTTTAACTATTTCGTCATGCACCAAAGCTGGGTCAAAGCAGAGAGGCAAAGATCTTGTCTGATATTTATTTCTGAGCTAAGGACAATGAAAAATTACTCCAGACATCCTGGCCATGCAGCATGTTACTTTCCTACGTGAGGTCTCCACAAGCGAGGTTTCTGCAAGAGCGTTTTGCAGCATATCCCATCACAGAAATGAGACCAGCAGGAAAGCAGTGGACAGACAGTTTATTCAGTAACATTCTATATAGACTGTCTTTCATGGTGCCAGCTTACCAGAAGGGACCCCTCTGGCTGAGCTTCTGCTTCTAAGTAACCTGTACTGAAAAAAAGGTATCATTTGCACAACACCAGGCCCTGGAGCAGGCAGGGTAGGTAGGCAGTGACAGGGAACTGAGGGGCGAGATGAGGTTGTTTGCAAGCAGTGCTTAGACCTACACACACCTTGCACATCTGTCCTGAGGGAGTGGATATGATAGTTTGGGACATTCTAGGCTGCTTCAAATGTTGTTCCTGACATAGGTTCACCGGTCTGAACTGGTCAGAGTACACTGATGGAAAAACTAGGTCTGTTTGGAGTATATACTGCCTGTGCCATGATGGGCAAAGGAGGAAGGGTAAGAATAAGAGGAAAAAAACAAGAAGACAAGAGACGGTGCAAGAATTTTCAGTTTTTAGCCAGGTAAGAACCACAGACTGATGACAGAAGACAGAGCAGAGGCAAGCAAACATCAGATGTGACAAAGCTGGGAACAAACAAGATGGTAGCAGAAGCACATGGAGGCTGACAAAGCATAATGGTTTGGGCACCTATCCCAGCCCATTGAACCAACCAGGATGCAGGCTGGGTTGCTTGGCCATTCCAGCATTGGTACATGACCAGGGATATTGGCAAAATCACAAAAAATGGAGGGAGAAAGGAAAAGAGCGTACTGTCTCTCTAAGGTAAAGATTGATTACATTTAGTCAGCCCTTTGTACCTACTAATTTTAAAAGTCAGGAACAGTTTAGATAAATCTGTGCAACCAGTTTCTTTGTAAGATACATATGATATTGCTTACCAAGGAATGTATCGATTTGTCTTTGGGGAGAAGCGAACTCTTACAGGAGCTGCCGTCTACTCTTTAGGCTAAGTACGCTTTCACAGTCACACAAACTCATTGTTTCTCTGTAAATGGTACAAAAACCCTTGTCTTTTACTACCAGTCTCATTTTTATTTTATATTCCTGCAGGGGTATAGCCTCAGATTTTCATGCTAAAACCTCAGCTGAAAGGGGAAACCTTCCTAATATCATACATTTTCCTATCTCCTCCATTTCCATCTTGAATTCATTGTAGTTGGAGGATCCTGGGATTTACTACACTGTATTAATGTTGTAGGGTGTGAGTATTTTTTTTAATTAGGCATTTTTTGTTTCTTTTAGGAGTATTATAATTTAATTATTATGCACCTAGCTATTTCTTTAGTTTTGTTGAATAACAGCTTTATATACACTATCAGCAAAGTCGATACCAAACACAGCAGTCTATGCACTAAGTGCATGAGATTTTATTTTTCCTCATTGTCTTTCCTCTATATGTGATACAAGTATTCTCTTAGTATTCATATTACTTCTTGGTATTTTTATAATTTAGTTGTTTTATATAATACCTGGCTTGCTCTGGCTTCTTCCTTTTTCTTTCACTTCCATTAAGACTGTCAGGTATGTCACTCTATCAAAGGACTCAACAAACCATCATTTAGCTTTCACACATACATCCTCGGTCTAGGAAAAATGAGGATTCATGGAGAAGGTGCTTTTGTTTTTGTCTTTGTTTCTCACCATTCTACTCTATTTTAACTGTCAATAAATTAAAATAATTTTTTCCAAGTCAAGTCTGGTTTCTCCATTGACAGCAGCTGGTAAGTGATTTTCCTGTCTTTACCTTGACTCATGAACTTTTCCATCTTATTTTCTTTCCCTGTCCTGTTGAGGATGGGGAGTGAGAGAGCAGTGGGGTGGAGGTCTCGCAACCAGCCAGGACCCACCCACCACAATTTCCTTGACTGCTTAACAGAGGCCAGCTTTGTTTATACATAGGTAAGAGTAAGTAGAGAGTTTATTAAGTTTGGCAGTCATAACATGGCTTCTGTCAGGAAAGCAGAAAGGATCCTTTTCAAATAGTTGTATATACTAAAACTGATTTCCCATGTGCCATCACAGATAAGATCACACACAGATGACAACAGATGTTCCTGAAGCTTTTTGGAAGTGTAGAGCCTAGTCCCTGGCAGTCCTCCTGCACTGCCTTTCCAGGGCTCCAAGAAACATTGATTTTTTAATACATAGCAAGTAAAGTATTTGCATCAAAACTGATTCCTCTTTGGACTACATAACAAGGAATATTCACAAGATGCAGCATGAAGTTTGGTGTTGGTTTTGGATAAACATGCACAGTCCCATCTTGGGGGAGATGTTTGTGGGAGGATAAACTCATACAAAATAACCCCAGTTCAGGTGCAGTGAGGAAGAAAACTGTGTGAAAGCATTGCAACTTCCTCCATTCTGCAAGACCTTTTGCTTGTTGCTCTGAGCCCACCTGATGGCTGGATACAGAAGGAGTGACATGATAAATCTTTGGTTTGCTCCTCCTGAAGTGATGTTATCTCCCTTCTGGTACAGGACTGTGGTGAGGAATCCAAACCTAGTCCTTTGTGCCACACTGAGACCAGGAATTGTCTGCCAAAAGCAGATCAGTGCCTCCCTTCTTGCATCTCCTTGTCTCCTCAAGGAAGGTAGGTATAAATAGAAATAATAGCAATATCTTTTGGAGCCCTAGGGAAGTGCTGCTCGTAAAAGGAGAGCAAGGCATTAGGCTCTACAGTCAATTTCTCCTGAGGATAGACATCATGACTGCACTACAAGCAGGATTAAACAAAGCAATTATTTAGTTAACTATATTATATCAATAATATTATTTTATAGAACCCATGAAACACTATCAGAGCTACAGATACGGTAATTACTACTTTCATATAGTAAATTATACTGCATGTGGAAATGTCTATACACAAAACCCATTTTGCCTCAAGCAGTTTTAGTATACACGAAATGTTCTATTTCCCCTGACTGCTATTACAGTAAAGTTGTCAAGGAGACTGGAGAGTTGGACACTGTCATTGTGGAACTGCCTACAAAGAAAAAAACCCCACTGTTGAATTACATTAAATGCAAAAGCAGAGATCCAACAGCTCCTGGAAAGGACAAAGAGGTCCTAGAAAACCAACCAGATTTGAAGCTACCGTGCATAAAGCACTCTGCTGTTGATGACAGATATTTGCGTATAGGCATTCCTTCAAGCTGGCTTTGGGGAACTGCATAAAAACTAACTAGGTCCTATCCCTCCAGAAAGGGAAAAATAAAGAAGAATCAGCAGGTAAAAATAATGCATAAGTGAAATAACTGAGCAGGGAATTTTTCATTCCCAAATAGTAGCTGGGGTACAGCTGAGAATGACTGAGAAAATAAAAGCTCTGAAAAGGCACAAAAAGGATAAAACACAAATCCAAGTCAATATATAGCAGAAAGAAAAAAGAAAAAAAAGGTCAAGTCCAAAAACTAACAGCAATGATTTGCAGTAAAAAATTTCTGAAATGAAAGCTAACTTCAACAGACCAAGAAGAAAGTATGAGCTAATGATACAAAAGTTTGCAATATTTCAAAAGTTTGCAAAATAGTTTTTGTTGACCTTTAAGCCCACAAAAACAGACTGCAGAATTGAAAAATAGAACCAAAGATTCCCATGACAGCTATACAGAACTAAAACTAGAAGTTTGCTAAGAAGATACTGATAATTTGGGTTGTTTTGCACTTCATCAGAAGTTGTTCCTGACAGCAGCAGGTATTCATTTACTTGGTGTGTGTTCATTTGGGGAGATGACAGAGTGGTTATGCTGTAAGATGTGACTCTGACTCAGAAGAACTGGACTGAAATTAAGAAACCAGTTACCGCAAAACAGTCTTCAAAAGACTTGTAAGGATGGAAGCTTTTATTTAATTATTTTACCCTAAAATGAAAAAGCTCAAAAAGAAGTCTTCAGCAATGTTACAGTCTGAACCCAGCAAAATGTGGAAGATACACAGATGATGTATTCCTCAATCATCCTCGAATGTTTCACGCAGTCTAAGAAATCAAGTGACTTAAACACTGTCATAAGAACTTCAAATATCAAGACAATTTTAAAAGCAGGTAGAAGTACACTATGACAAAATAGAATCAAATCAAAACAATTTTCCTTTTGAGAGAAAAAATAGCCTGCACAATTGGAGAAGTACTATACGATTTCAGAGAAGAATAAAAATCTGGTGTTAGAAAGTGATAGAAGGAGTTAGGAGAGGGGAAAAAGAAAGAAAACAACTATATTAGTCATTGTTATGGAGTTGAAGTTGACTGAATGTGGCAGTGCTTAAAGAAATACGTGCATAGACAGATACTTCTTTAGTGTCAGTAGTCAGACATCTTCCACAGTTCCACTTTACATAAAGGTGCAGTGCTCCAGGGAATTTAAGACCTTCTTTTCACGGGTAGAGACACAGAGAAATTTAAGAGAATGAGTAAGTTAGATACATTATTCATGTGCTGTGGATCAAAGCTGGGAGCTGGAGTAAGGAAGAATCAGTTCAACCTCAAGCTGCAGCTCTGAGTTTCAGACACACTTTCTGAAATGTCCAGAAGAAGGAAGCCTTGAAACTTGTCCTCTTTTTTTATATTAATAACTATCTCCATTTGGGTCTGCACACAGAGGGGGTAGCAGATACTTCTAGACTGTTACTTCTCCTCCTTTGTACTGCTTTCCCTCACTGCTCTGGAACTACTGACTCTGAGTCACCATTTTAGGAAATGAGGATGGGCAAAGAAAGGGCTAAGAAAGGAGATACCAAGTTATGGCTCTGTCATAACTGAGTTCCAGTCTGCCCAATTCTTTGATACTCCAAATCCCATAAATTTTGGCAAGTTTCAGTTATTCATTCATTAGACAGTGGGTGTTCAAACACTGGAATCTTACTGGGGGCTTATAATGCAGATTTTTCATTTTGGAGTTCAGTGGACACATATTAGGATCTTATTTTCCTTTCCAACACTAGATGACCTTCCCAAATGTATGATCATGCTGTGAAAATCGATCTCACTGTAGTTGGAGTAAATGGGGACATGCTGTGCTCATTGACTATCTTTCTCTTCCAAAGCTGTTTCCAAACATTTGGAAGGAAAAGAAAGAAACTGTTTGCTTATTAGAGAATAGAAAACCAAACAGTATTGTGAGCCTCAAACCCCTCTGGCAAAGGACTAGCTATGTTACATGACAGAGAAATGACAAGTGAGAAAGTTTTGATTTATTCATTCTTAGCTGAGAAGATGCTTCAGTGTGGCCCGAAGTAGTGATAACGCATGAGATGAGAGAAATGGCTGAGACAAGAATTGGTACCCACACGCTTGTGTTTTTTCTCAGCTCTGTTGAAGGACAGGTCCACTGAGACACAGACAGTGCATATGATTTAAGAAGGAAATTTTCCCTGTAACTTCCACAATTGGTTACAACTTAGTTCTGAAAATAATCTAAAAAAACCACCCTGTTTCCTTTGCACTATTAACTGTTCAGGCCTTAATTTCTCACTAATGTTAGATACTGTTTAAGCTCACTGAATGATCTCTCCTGCAAGAGAAGACTATAGTCCCTATGATAAAATATGTATTGCAATAATCTTTTTGACATGTATCTGTACTAGATGCTTCTGAACAGGTCATAAAACCACTATCACTCAAAAATATAGTGCTCTACAGATCTTTCAGATACAGAAGTAGACAAGAAAACCACAAGAAAAACCCTTCTGCACCAAATGTCAACTTTGCAAGTAGAAGTGGCCATGCAGGACAAGGAGATTTCTTGCATCATAGGCAAAGTCTAAAAATGTTACATCTAAACCTGTTTCCCCTTCAAGTCTTCAAACTACCAAGCCTCTTCACCTCAGTCTTTCACTGCAACAGAATCACTATGACAAAAAAATTCTTGCAGTCATTTGAAGGGCCTCACTGACTCAAAATGTTGGTTTGTTTCTGAGGATGAGGGTTACATGGAGATTTCATTAGAAGTAGATACAAATCACTGAAAAGAAAGGGGAGGATTAAAAGAAAGAAGTTATGTTGGTAGACTTTCAGTTTTAGAAACTGGATGAGAATTGCATGAAGAGGGATGAACTCCTTCAGGCTTGTTAGAGCAGATGACACACAAACTTGACACACTTAAAATTTTATTTATAGACCCTCCATCTAAGCTGAGGACTTGAACATAGCAACAGAGCAATGGCTTTTACTGGTCTTTTCTTACTAAGAAGTTTGACAGACATATGATTGCACAAAAGGTAACTCCTTCCAAGCTTTATCGAGAAAAGTAACATCTTCAAGCTAACCTCACACTCTGAAATGTTACAATTAACTCAGAACTTAACATAATATGTTATGAGCACCATTGCCCCTTACATTGTTTGTTGTAAGGTTGAAGATTTTCCTGAATTTTATATACACATATTTTCCTATTTTCTTTCATCTTTGAAAGTACCTAACATCAACAGGCCCTGTGAATTTATACACCTCTGAACCTGACTTTTAGATGATCTTACTGTGAGCAGGAAGTTGGTCTAGTAAGTTACAGAGAAGCCTTACAACATGAATTATTTTATGATTCTATAATACTAAAAAGTGAAAAATATGCAAAAAGTATGTGGAAATAATGTGAAGATTAAAAAATATAATCCAATCAGAACATAATCCATGGCCCAAAATAAAACTGTCCTCTCAAACATTTTTCTCAGTACTAGCCTAAAGGAAAGTCTACAATCATAAGCGCAGCCTCATGAAGTACATTTTGAGTTAATAACATTTCCTTTAAAAGCTAATCTACATTCCATTTTACGTGCAGGAAAGCAATAGTACTGGAAGAGACATCATAGTTTATTACCAGAGAGAGTTCAAATTACTTTAGTGAGTCACCCAGTTTCAACTTCAGCAGGACTACAGAATCTACAGAAGCGGCTGCTGTGGCAAACATCACCATTAGTCCCACCAGCCTCTACCTCTAATACAGAGAAATTAATCTGGAGACACATAGGAGCTCCTGTCCTCCCACTAAATATTTGCAAGGACAACTTCCTCCACTCCTGTATCAAGGAGTACATGATGAGATTGCATGGAGAGGAGGGAGCTTTAGACAAGCACACCACTTACATGGATCAGTTTCTTCTCATCAGACTGGTAGAACTCAAAGCAGGAATGAACGAATACCTGTGCTCACCTGTCAGCAAAACAGTCCATGGCAAACTTGCTTTTTAGAAGAAGAACCTATTTTGGTAACCATACAGCACCTCCAAGTGCTTGAGGTGACACAGCCTATCTTTATTATGCTGTCATTATCTTTCACAACTTATGGAAGAGAAATTTTGGAAAATCTAGGTATGTTCCTCCATGGACAATACAAAGAAGATAGTCAACAGAGGCTGCTTGCTTCCTTGAAGGTTCTAGAGAGGGAGCTTATTGCACAGCATCTAGCCAATGTCAACTCAGTACTGAAGCTCGTCAGAAAGCAGCCCTTATTTCCCACATAGAAAGAGAAGCATCATCCCATTCTATTCTATTCTATTCTATTCTATTCTATTCTATTCTATTCTATTCTATTCTCATGAAAATTGTTTGTTGTGGCCATTAAAATAATTTAAAAAACATTTATCCAGAAGAGTTTTGAAATAACTGGGAAGTGAAACTTGGTGGAAGGCTTCCAGTCCATAAAAAACTTTCGGATCTATTTCCCTACAGAATAGAAACACCCTAATTTCTGGAGGAAAGAAAATTAGAAATGCACAAAAAATGAAAAGATATTGTTCCCAAAAACTTAAAGATGTTATCTACTCAATGGAGTAAACCTATACATTCTAAAATACAGGATTCAAAAATCCCTCCAGTATGCCAATGTCACCAAAACAAAGTGAGAAACAGAAAACAATTAGGATACTTCCCACCTGAATAACTCATCAAAATGATCATATTCTGGTTTTCATTAAACCATGTTTTCCAGCAGTACTTTTTTGCAGCCAAAAACTACTTAACAGACCCGAGCAGTCTCACAGGGGTAGAACAACCAAACATTCCAAAATTGAGAACTGGATGAAAGATTCACCATCAGACTGAATCTTGATTACTATTCGAATCCTTGTTTTTGTGTTCTTTGAAAGTAAATGTAGTAGATTATTACAACTATGCCTATGAAGTTTAGTGGGGGCAGAGGGGGAGTAGGAAAATGAGGCATCAATTTTGCCAACCTGGGGGACAGAGTGATCAGTATAATAATAATAATAATAATAACAACAATAATAATAATAGGGGGAAAAGGAAGGAAGGAATTTTTGAGAACTGGGGTTACCCTGCAGGCCTGTAACCCTGTTCTTAGATACTGTTCTCTTGGTTCACTGAGATTGGTGAATTTCAGTTTACTACCAGAGGTTACAGGTCCCTCACAACATGAAGCAAATGTCTCAGAAACTGCAAGAAGTACTTTGAGCTTTCCCACAGAAGTTCCTCTTGCTGGAACTCCACAGAGGAAACAGCAGAGAAAGAGTTTTTCATTTCTGTCGAGGCTTTTACTTGCAGGAAGCATAGATGTATCCCAGTCAGATTTTTATGTCTCTTTCCATTTCATACCCATAACACAGGCACCTGGCTTAGCTTGTTAGAGAATTATTATTTAATAGGCACTTACTATGTTTCCTATCACTTCATCAGGTTTTGACGTGTTTGAATTAACCTTAAAATTCTCACTGTGTTGAGCAGGAGGCTTGGTCTAGAGACCTCCCCCTGTCCCTTCTCATTGAAATGATTCCACAGTTCAATGAAGAAAAATTCTCTGTAGAGTCTTAGGGCAAATATATTCCATTATTCTCTTCATAGGATGGAGGACATGGTGATCATGATTTCCTCATAAAAAAAGCAAAGTCTGAATTTTGGTGATTACAGACTTTCTGTATTTCATGGAACTTCATAGTTAAACAGTACAGCAAAATTTTTTTTCTTTTATATGAAATATAATTACATGGTCTCTAACATAAATCTGATTCCTAATGTCCTGTAAAAAACCAATTAATACTGCAAATGCATTCACAGAAATTAAAGGCTTCTGATAATATTTGCAAAACCAAAAATTCTTAAAAATTAAACTTAAGACAGCTATGAAAATGACCACACATACAAATTTAAAAAAAGCCTGCACTTACAGTTCTATTGCCTTGTTCCACATGATAACATATCCAGAAAGAATGAAGGACTCAATATTTACAATGTGTGTATTTCCTCTCTCTGTTCCAACATAAAGCCATTTACTCTGGAAAGGTAGATGGCAGTAAGTAATCCTGGAAAAGAAAAAAAAACCAAGAAAATAAAAGTGACTGAATATCACATCAACAATATTTTTTAACAATTTTGCAGCTGAAAGAATTATTATTTCCATTCTATAACTTGAGAAAAGCCTGCCCAGCAGGCATTCTGAAGAATGTGCAGGTTCTGGGGGTCATCTCCAGGAAAATCATGAAAGAGAACCTGAAAGAAAGCAGGGCCATCCTGCCTGCCTATATTAAGGGCAGGAAAAAGGAGATGCATCACTTGAGCATTGAACTAAGTCTATCTCCATGAGCATGTAAATTGCACTTTGATAGTATTCAGGACTCTCAAGGAAGGCTTCCTTATTTCCTTTCTTAGAATAAGCAGATTATCCAGTTGAACAAACAGAGTATTGTGGACATCAGTGGATTTCATGTTTTGTACAACGGAAGTGTGACACTGTAATTCACACAAGAAAACATTCATTTATTTGCCATCTGGAAGAGCAGGGCTTTAGACAAGAGCATTTATCAAAACTGAATTATCACAGATACACTGAATCCTACACTCATATTACAAGGTGATGAACAAGTGCTACATTAGCTTGGAACGGTGTCATGAAAATTTCTCATGATAATATATAGAAGTTTTCACAGATGACAAATGAGTAGATTCAGGTTCCTTTCATATTATGGTTATTATATAGATACTACATACATTCAAACAAAACTAAATTAGATGAGATGAGAAAACATTTGCTACTCAAATATGAGTGAATGCATGCTACCTACAGAGACTGAAACGTAATCCAACCTTATGGTACAGACTTGTAAATTTTGACAAAAACCCAGTTATTTTGCTTGGTATGTTGTATGTTACTGTATTTATCACTCAGTTCCACAAACAGGTTATTTCTGGCTTTTATACACAAAATTGATTTTTTTCCTTAGCACCTCCAACCACCAAAAAAGCACATACATACGTATTTAAAACCATGCATGTTTAAAATTTTAATTCTTATGGTCCAGCAATCTTTCTGAATTTATTATAAAGGAGTGAGAGGGGTGTTGGCAATCTTTCAGTAATTTGGCTCTCTCAGTCAAGTAAAGTCCTCTGAGTAGAGCATTTGCCTCTCTTTAAGGAACTGTTCAATACTTATACAAATTAAATATACTTTATGTAATTGTTCCCTGTAAGGTACTCTCAACAAACAAAAAGGTTCCAAACAGATTATACACAGTATTTGCATAGTTCTGTAGTTTTCAGAGTATCTAATAAACTGTCAGTACATTTAATGCTAAATTCATTCAAGTGAGCAAAATGACTTTTTTTTTGTACTCACGCTTCACACTGGATTGAATACAGTTGAAATATGGAATCTTCACATTCTAACTTACGGGGAAAACTATTGTGGAGTCATGGAACCTGGAATAAGGCTTACCCTTCACAGAAATCTTGTTTTGTTGATTAAGGTGTGACTTAAAATATGAGATAGGCTTTGCTCTGTCCAGCTGGACAGGGTTAAATTTGACCATCAGTTGTCTAATTCTGGCAATAATTCTGGAGCCTTTAGTGGAAAGAGCACCAAGTTTTTCAAGAGAATTGCTTTGAGAATGGGAGTTATATTTTAGTAGGCATAACTGAAAATGCCTTTAAGCAGCAACACAGTACTGATGTTGTGGGTGCAGTCAGACCAACAAAGATCCAACAGAAACAACTGGAGAAGGTATATGTCACCTACATAATCCTTGATGGAGTTCAAGCTATTAGCTTTATTCTTCTGCTCATAACAGGTGCAAAGAACCATTTGCCCTTTTGACTTTATAGTTTCAAATGGGAAATCGTTTTTCACATCTTTCCCAATCCTTTTCCTTTACACAGAACAACTCAATTTCTTTTGCTTTCTCTTCAGGTGCACCATTTCCTTCACTTCTGGTTAAAATCATATTTAGGTTTTGATTTGTTGTCGTTTTATTTCTTGCATTTCTGTATTATCTCTACCCTTCTTTCTTGCCCTGCAAAGCATATGGGTGATTTGTTAGGTCCCAGCCCATAAAAAACTTCTCTGGTTGATAAACCCTTTTAAATCACTTCATGTTGAAGCTCACTCAACACTTGTTTGTAGTAAACTGTTAAATTACAGGAAGAGAAGATAATTTTGACTTGAAAATGTTGAAAACATAGCTATCTAGTGACTGACAAAAAAATCACGAGTTCCAACAAGAACCCTACTTGACTTGAATGTTGCTACTCCAAATTCTTGCAGTAGTGTCACCAGACTAAACAGGTTCAAGTCCACCTAGGACAATACTATTTTTCAGTCCTCTGTTAAATCCGTTCACAACCCAGAATGGGGTACTGCAGAAAACGTGGTCTCCCATGTGCAAGAATGAATCTAATTGATCATGAATAAAGTTTCAACATCACCTCACACACTGCTTGAGGCTGCTTTGGGCTGCTTTTCGTCCTTTCTGAGATTTGCTTCTACGTCATGATCTGTAGGACACACTGCCACAATAACCAACAGACTAAGTGCGTGTCTGCATTCCCAGATATTGCATGTCCTCTGCCTGCCTGCCTTAGGTTTAAAATTCCAAGAACATAATGCTTTAAGAACAAGGTCCTACAGCAAGAGAAAAATCAGACTAATGTAGAAACTACTAATAAGTAGTTAGGCCGTAAGTTACTAGACTTAATATCCTGCTGGCTTATCTGAAATCCCAGGCACCAGTCACTACTAAGTCTGGATGTACAATATGAAGGACCAGAAGAGAATTAGGTATTGCTAAAGAATTAAAAAAATGCACCACAGCCTTGCCTGTTTTCTTAAGCTCAGCTACTTCCTCTTAAATAATTTCATTTTGTCCTGACAAATTTATGGGACAGCCAGATAAGAAAGTATTCTTGTGTGTTCTTTCTTCCACAAAGAAAACTAGCCTATGAGTCTTCATTGTTTACCCAAACTGTTATTAGACATTATGAAATGCCTAATTATGAAATTTATACATGTCATTATGAAACCTTTTGCAATGTGTGAGCTTAAAAGAAAATGGTATTCCCTTAAAGATAATCCAGTTTTATTTTACATTATGTAAATTAAATTCAAACTGCTTTATATATTATTGACTTTTCACTTCTATAGAAAATATTAACTTGACTTTGAGGCTTGGAAACTTTGAAGCAAGACTCAGATGTTTAATGAACATCTTCCATCTTGGTAAGTACTGAAATTACATAACAATTTCTTCAAGAGAAAACAATGAAGTCTCATACTGCAGTTTTCATTGTGGATGAAAGGTATTCTATTATATGACTCTATTAGTCATATATCCCACAAGCAAATTAAGATGTCCTTTGATGCCATTACAAAAACGAGTCAATAAGGCAGCAAGAAAGAAAGGCTATTTTTCTTCTTAAGAAGGTAGGGGTTGTACTGAATTATGTCAGTATGAAGTGCTTTTGACGAAGTTTAATCAGATTGTCAATCTGATTGAGATAACATGCAACCAAATAAAATGGAAACTTGAGGATTTTCTCAATGTTGATCACTTAACAGAAAGTCAGCCAGAAATGTGGGTATTATACATTCTTAGCAGCAAACCACAACATGAATCTTATTGATCATTATAAGAAATAGTAAAAACCATGAACTGATACCCAAAAAAGGTGTTTCTATTCTGCCAGAAGAGTCTGGAACATTGTATCATTCTTCCAAATGACAAAACAGGATATAGAATCTAATTTTTAAAAAATCAAGAGGTACTAGCTAAAACACTTAAATCAGAATTCAGTAAGGAAAACTATTTTGCTAAGGTCCTAAAAACGTAACTAAAATTATGTAAGTAATACAAGAGACATAATGGAATAACTGAAAGAGGCATTGTCAAAACATTTTAGAAAGGAATATATTCTGACTAGCAAATCTTGAATAGGTATATTTTTCAGAAAATCACAACACTCTACAGTCGAACAACCATGGCCAAAAACTCACTGCATATTAGTAGAATACCACAACGTTAAAATAATTTAGAATGCTATATTCTCTAAAGTATTAGTAAAAACTCTCAGATGACTTAAAATCATCTTTATTACATTACTTGTATTTCTCTAAGAAAAATAAAAGATAATTTTGAGAACACTTCTTTCTGCCTCTCCTTTGTTATTTTTGTTTCTCTATTTTTAGTATGAAAAGTTTTCCTGGAACACTATTGCTGGTGGTGAGTGGGGAGAGCTGATGAAGTGGGGAGAGTAAATTGCATTTTTGTCAAAATGATAAACAGTTGTTCCAAATTAATTATTTAATTGCTCATTCATGGACATCAAAACTGCAATTAAATTTATACTATGGCTTTTCCCTTTATACAGATAATCTTAAATATGAACAAGCATAGAAACTGTGTATCCCCTATGCCCAGCACTGACTGGCAGAGGAATTCAGTTTCTGTAAGCTCTTGCAGAAAATAAACATCAGCTTGAACTCCCCTTCAGAATTCTACCAAAATAAACTACACTGTCCATGTTCTCAGGAAATACGGAAATCTCACAAATTTACAGGAAAAGAGGGAGATAAAACATGAAGGAGCATTAACCTGGGAACTGAGTAACTGAGAGGAAGCACACCCAGTAGCTGCAAGGCATGCCAGCCATGGTCCTGGCCCAGCCTTCTGCTCTCAGTGACTCCTAAGGGACTGCCACTGTCTTACACCCAAATTACAGTGCATTGCCCCAGCATGGATGAATTCAGCTGCTGAGAAAGTTGATCACCTTCTAAAGAAGGTTATGGCTACCAGAAGTCTTCCTTTTCATTGCAGTGATTATGGCTCTTCCCCTGACTCCAGGAATTTTCTCCAGCATCCTCTGATGCTTTCAGTACTCTCTGCTAATTTATGCTTTCCTTCAGCTGGTCATCCCCAAAAGCTGTTCTCTTGGCACTGCCACCTGATAGACTGGGCATCATCCCTGGTACTTGCCAATGACGGGCTGATGTTATGTCAGGTCCTCTTTCAAAGCAGCCCTTTTTTGAGAGGAATCTGTGGCCTGTGCAGCCTTCAATGAATATTCACAACAGAGGAAAACCACTGCAAAAGCTCTTCCCTTCCTTCTTGATATCTGCAGGATTTCTTCACTCCAACAACGAAAACTACAGCTGCTGAGGGTGCCTCAGGACTGTGTACCAGTTCTCTTCTCCCTCCATCAGCAAGTACAAATTATTTCCACCCAATTAATTTTCTTCCCTCATACTCCCTTAATCTTTTGGTAATTTTGAACAAAACTAATACAAAACAAAACAAATCAGACTCATCTAGTGCCCCTCCTTCTCCAGTGGTCGAAAGTGGACTGAGATAGCTTCTGGCTAGCCAGTATTCTCAGGAAGTGTAAGGTCACTTCTCTGTCAGTTCTGTAGAGAATATTCAAGCTGAGATCATTGCTTTAAGTCACAAAATGGACACAGGAAGATTCAGGCAGATATTCAGGCAAAGTAATTTGTAGCTGACATGAAGTGCCTAAGCAGAAGCACAGGTTAAAGCTACTGACAATGAAAAAAAGGAGCTGTTTCCAGCAAATCTAGCAAAGGATGTAAATTACGAGCTATTTGGCCTCTGGAGGTATTTAATCTTCTTCCTGGTCTATATATAAATTTGGAGCTTATCAGCACTGTAAGACGTAAAAAACATGTACAGCAGCAGCCATTCATGCAGTCTGCCATCCACATGATGTGATGTGTTTTCAGCAGATGGTTGTGCAGTTCCCCAGACAGATGTGAACTGGGTCTGTCCACATTAATAACAACATTTCCCCTGCAACACGGGGTGTTGTTACATACCAGGAAGTCCTAGAAAGGCAGAAATCCAAGATGAACTCCATTATTATGAGTTCCTATGTTTAACTTCCACTCTCATTTTAACTTACTTGGAGAGTATGCAAAGTCTCTAGGGCTGATGTAAAAGTACAGGGAATACTTTAAATTGGTAACTGGCTGACTAAGAGTCAAATGAAATATAGAGCAGTTCAATACATCTGGAGAAGTTCTTCCTTTCAGGGTCTTGGTGATACTAATCACAACATGAGTATTTCTCCTATTCAAACTAGATTCTCCAAATACCATATAAGTTAATTTCAAAAATTTATAGCAGCTCTGCACACACAGATCCTAGCAGAAAGTGAATGAACCAAGCGTGCCTTTGAGATTGATACCTGTAGTCAACCTGCATTTTAAAAACAGGTTTAATTTTAATTTCAAATAAGAAAAATCTTCTCTTTCACATAGGTTTTCTGTTAGCATCAGCAGTCAACATTTATTTTGAATTAAAATCAGTTGATCTGTCTTATTTTATCTTTTAATTACTTACATAGAAGAAACCAAAGTCGAGCTAAAAACACATTGAGCATAAATTGCATTGCATCCTGGTGCCACCATAAAATAGGATAAACTCCATTGTTATTTAGGAATATCTGGGCACAAGAGGAATATTAAGGTAAATTACATTCTCAAAATACTGCATGAACAGTTCTGTCTCTGCATTTTTTCCAGTCTGTTATACAGACTGCTCAAATATTTGTTGTTTTAAGACTATAGTGCATATACTGCAAATAAAGGGGATGACAGGGCTTGGGCAGGTGAAGAGCATCTAACGAGAAGTGTAAGAATTAGAACTTAATTCTACTTTTCCACCAAATTCAGAGCTGAATGTGACTATTCTAACTACTCAGTGAATCATCTCCACTAATAAATTCTAAGTTATTAATGAAAGTCACAAACTATTTACAATTAAAAACTGTGAAACAAGTCATCATTTAGCTCACATATCATCGTTCCTGTTTCCTGACTGAACTACCAATACCTGCAGACAGTATGACTACTTGAAGACGTTACTTGAGCTTACACCTTGTAGTCTGTAGAGATCACTGTTTTAAAGAAAGACAGTAAAATGAATTGCTTTACATGAGGCAACTTAATAAGTGTTCCTTACAAAGAAAGGTGTACGAAGAATGGAGTCATGGCAGCAGTAACAGTTCCTTTCTACACCTATACTTCTATTTGCCAATGTTCCTTTCAAGTTTGGTATCTCAGACTATTCAACTTACCCAATCAATCCACAGAACAGTTTTATTTGTCCTTCTTTTATACTGGTTTAGATACAAATATTCATCACAGTCACTGCTGCTTGTACAACAGCAATAATTTAATTTGTGGATTGGAATGCAAGAAATGAAACTTTGGGGTTCCTCTCTTCTGTTTAATACTGATTTAATCTGATTTCTTCAAATTAACTACCACTTGAGCTAGAATAAATTACTGTAAGATGCCTCTTGATTTAAAGAATTTCAGTGATGGGAGATTTTCTACAAATGCTGAGGTACAACAAATCAGGATTCCACCTCTAAACTATAATTTCAATACAAATTATCCTAAGCAAAGTATACTTCCAGCTACTTACGAACATCCTGCATATAATTAAGAGACATCCTTCTCCACCCCCACTTCAATTTCTACAAATTCTACGTAGAAGAAATGTTAAGAAAACATTTTCACTTTAGAGTTTCATTTAAGACCAAGAGGCTTAAATGGTGCTGAGATATCTAACACAATTATTTATTTTGACAAAGCAAAAAACCTTATGCAGCTATTTTGCATCAAATTATTTAGACATGTCATCTGGCTGGTGGCCCATTGCTGCTTTCAATGTGTTTAAGACACAAGCATTTTTTATGGTGTCCCTTACCTGAAATACTTTATATAAGCAACTTACAAGAATGAGGAATACAAGAAGCACAAAAAATATGTAAAATTTTAAGAAATGCAGCTGGAAAACTATTTCTTTCTCAATATATTTTGGGTTTGTCCCTCTTTTTTCATTGGATCTATTGGCACATTCTGAAGCATTCTGATTTTTAGAAATTGGGACTGATCATTAATCCTTTAAAGTGTTAAAAACGAAAATATAAAGTGCAAGGTAAAGCCCTATTAATAGTATATTCTGTTTCTTGTTCCCCTTCTTTTCTGTTAAAACAATTGAGATTAAAAGTAGGCTGTTCCTCTGTTTCTTCAAAAGCCAGAACTTCCTGTGTAAACCTTCTGGACAGGGGAAATAACCCTAAAAGTCTGAAGTTAGGCCCATTCTTGACTTGTGATCTTAACTATTTCAAATGAATTTGCAGTCACAACTGCAGTAAATAGTTTACAGCATTTAAAAAATACTTGTTTCAAGAAATGCTTGTGTAACCGCATAAAACATCAGTGTAGCAACTATACGAACATTTGTAATGGGTGCCAACATAAATTATTTACAAGCAGTTAACTCAAAAGAACCTAGAACAAATGAGAAAAAGCATGTTCAGGAATATATTAGATGCATTCCATTTGATTAAATTAGTAAACCTAGAGATCTCCCTTGAATGAAGACTGAATTTATGTATTTGGATAAGATCATATGAGGTTATTACGCACTCTTTACAAGAACAGTCAAAGTCTACAGCATGCCACAGGTCCTTTGGCTTTTCCCAGTTTTATTTCTTGTAACTAACCTTCTTACAACTCCATAAAAGGTCACCCTGACCTATCCAACATGCTATAACACAAACAGAAAGACAGCTGCACTATAACTTCCCGTAAGATACAGGCACTGAAATTCCCACCCTCCAAGGCTATCCACAGTAGCACTGCAGCAAGTTATGGGCATTACTGGAGCTCAAGAACAACACAGAAGTCCCAGTGTGCACGGGGCTGACAACTTTGTAGCCTGTGCTACAAATAATTTGTTTCATTTTCAGAATGACAGAAAATTGCTTTCCTTCCTCTTGGGCAAATGCGCAGCAAAGAGACACCCTCTTTTGTCAACTCCCTTTCATGGTTTTGACTGCAAATTCTTTGGAGTATCTTACCTGTAGGAGCAGGATCTGACAGTGACGGTGACAGTGACACTCTCTCCCTGGCTAGATCTTTAGTATTACACAACAGTAATGCCACGGATTGAACAGGTGTAACGTGAAGAGAAAAGGTCCCAAGAGAAAAACACAAGGAAATTACATGGAAACTTGCTTCCTTAAACAGAAAAAGATGCTGGAAGAAACCACCATACTTTTCACTGACTTCTTATTAGTTTCTGATGCTGACTCAAGGTCATCACACAACAAAAATCAGAGTAAAAATTCCACAAAATCAGTGAGGTGAAGAAATTAATGAAACAGGGTTGGAAAACAGACTCTTGCTCTCATCTTCAGGGAAAAGACAATGTACATGATTTTTCTCTTGTCTACTGGCTTGTGAAATCGCTATTTTGTATTTGTAATACTTCACTTGTCCTTTATAAATTTCTTTGAAGGTTAAGTAAAAATGGGGTTGTAATACCAAACACACTGAGAGTGAAGGGCAACACAGAGCACAGTAACAGCCACGGAGTTTCTTAGCAATGAAAGAAAGCCAAATAACAAAGGATGGAAAAGGCCAATGATGTTGTCAAAAGAGAAAGTTTTTGACGTATTTATTTCATTGATTTTGTAGCATCTGTATGAAAAAGCCCCAAACACCTAAGGGTAGAGTTTCTCTCATCCCTTCACCCAACACTGAATACATAAATCGAAAATACAGTTTTTTGTTTCCCAATCTCATAGTTCCAAAAAAGTAAATTGGGACCTAGCTCAAAGATGAAAGGTTGAAACTTGTCTTTCGTTTAACAGCTTGACTTCACAGAGCTGTTAGAAAAGTAAAGATATGTCAGGATTTCACCCTCTGCTAGCTGCAACATACACAAATCTGTGTTTATCATACATTCTTACTAAAATAAGTTTAAACGCAATTTTATATCAATATCAATCAAGTTACTTTGAATGACACACTAAAATCAGGATAAGACTGAAATACTGAAATTGACTTCAAAGAAAAAATAATTTTACATGTGTATGCTTTTTCTTTGTATGCATGCTTTTTTTCTTAATAGCTTCCATCAATTAAAATCATGTAGACTTATTGGAGACCAGCTGTTCCCATTTGTTGCGCTTCAGTAGACAGGGACTCTGTGATTAATGGTCCTTGTTTTTCTGCAATCTGTAGTCTCTCTTCTTTTCCTGCTCATGTACTGTTTAATGACATAATCTCAACACTGACATTACTAGCTCTATTTCTGATTTACTGGAATAATGCCCAGAGTTTATTGTGACAGAAGGAAAAGTATCCTAAATCATTGCATTGGGTCCTTGCTTGAAGCTGACATCTGTCTGGGCAGGAAAGAGGTGGTGTGGTTTCCAAGAACAAAATTACTTACTGCAACTGAACAGGAGCATGTTCTTCACTGCTCTAAGATATGACTGGAAATCTAATATAACAAAGGTCAAAGGAAAGATCTGAACAGAACTCTGAAAGATGTCTCAAAACTCTAATTTGAAAACTACAGAAGAGAAAACCATATAATTCCTGTATCTACACTATAACTGTAACAAGAAAATTCAACTGATAGTGCAGACTGTTTATGCTGCCTGAACTTGCTTCCATTTCAAAAGACATCTTTTTTTTCTTTTTCTGTTGTCTATTATGATGCAGTTTTGTATTACAGTATTGAGCCTCTCACTTGTTATGACTGAGACCATGAAACACAGTTGTTCAATGTATAGCTGTGAGCATGTATTTTAAATTTTGCTGGCCTCAGAGCAATTTGGCAACATAGCTGCTATGTGAAAACAACATAACATTACCCTGTGTTTCCTCAAAAAAAAGCATAAATCTACTGACAAACATGCTTTATTTTTTACAAAGCATTAGAAACAACAAGCACACTGCTCAGCACATGATGTAAGGTTTGACAGCATATAGCAACATTATGTCTCCTCATAAGGACTTTTTCCCAGAAGAAAGAAACCCACACAGAAGTTACCTAGGCAGACAATCAAATGTGGCCAGGTGACATAAAATTTAAATAATCCAGGACATTTTTTTCTTCCATATTGAAGGAAAAACAAAACTTCACAAAGATGTTTTGCAAAATGGAATTTTGAAGACATAGTTTTTTTTCTCAGAGGAGTAATTCAAGGAACTACAGCCAGAGAGACCCAAAGGAAGACGTAGATTGGAAAAGAGGGGTTTGTCAGGCCAGAGGGCCCTGTACTGTTTTTAAGTCCTCAGGTAATTGTGACAGCTATGCATTTTTCTCCAGCAGTTCCATGGGCCATGATGGTTTCATGTGCGCATGTGTGAAGTGACTGGTTTTAAGTCATCTTTCAGGGGTTTTTTACCCTTCTGCTATCAAAGACAGCTGCTATCTCTAATTCAAATGTAATTCAGCTGTAGCATATTAGACATTTTTCCCTCAGAGAAGCTGTTTAACAAACACATATAGCAGCAGATACTGTGGCATAATGCATTTAAGGACTTTTTAAATTGAAATGAAACTGACAATAATAATATTGGCAGAATCCTGACGGACTAAAAATTACTTCGGGGAAAGACTGTGAAAGCCACCATTAAAAAAGTACAGAGATTCTTAAATTCAAGTTTGGATCTGGATATAAACAGAGATCCTTCTAATATTCTAGAATGAAAAATATGACCAGGACTTCTGTGATCTTATTTTAGAGTAGCATCTATCCTCATGTAATTTAAGCATAAAGAAACCAAACTGGTTTTAGACTAGCCATCTTAAGCTCTTACAGCACTTTTTCTGCAGGGGCACCAACTCTCAGACTGCATGACAAATCCCACCCAAGGTGGTAAGCATAAAAAACTAAACCTGATAAAGTTAAGCCATGTTGTTATCTACGATGTTCTGACTGTAATGCTATTACTACTTTCTCACCTATACTTAAAAATACACACTAAACAAGGTTTTGAGTCGTTCAAAATGTTTTGTCCTTCAAAAGGAAGGATTTTGAAAAATTATAGTAACATATGGAAGTTAGGTTCACCAAATGTAGTCTATTCCAGAATACTTCAATTATAGGAAATAAAGCATATGTCAAAACTCAATACAGCACTTATAAAAAACATCACTATAAAATTCTATTTTTAATTTCTGTTTTATGCTTGGTTTTACTGAAAAAGGAATTTTTTTATTGGCTATTTGAGAGATTCTCAAGAATTCGTTTTACAGCTGTTGTAATTTCACAAGTAATCTTGGTACTAATACTAATGAAACCTCTTAGGGACACAATACGACAGAGGAAGGACAATCTGCATGAGTAAAGTACAAGAAATGGAATTAAATTTAAAATGCAAAGAGCACAGCCTTAAACGTCAAAGAACTTCCACTTTAGGTTTAGAGCTCATGATGCAGAAGTGATGGAAAAAGATAATTTCAATTTTGCTTGTCTCGCTTTGCTTCCACTGTTAAAGGCTTGCACTGAAAAGCAGCACATTCCCTGCCACTAGATGTACATCAGGGAAGAAGTGTAATGGGTGTATTAGTCAATCACAGTAAGACCACAAACACTGGTAAGATGAAGCCACATAAAAGGAAGATGCCATTTTTGTATGCATCAGTAAACATATTCCTGCAGAGATTACAAATGAAAATGGTATTGTCAATGGCCACAGCACAGATGGGACCCTATCCAGAATATGTTTCCTTGATGAATCATCAGCTCAGACAGAAGTGATATGAGAAAAAAGGCCCAAAGAAAAGAAAAGGGAATGAAGACAAAAATTTATAAAGGAAAACACAGAATCTTGATTTTTTTTAGTGAAAAAAACAAAAACAAAAACAAAAAGAATCAGGTTGTGAACGTATATGAATGAGCTGTTTAGCTGCAAAGGAGAGACAAAATACTTAAAATGCATGACAATGTGGATACCAGAATATCATATCAAAGGGGAATAAAAGAGCCATAAAAATACATTTAGTCTCAAAGCTGGAAGGTTTCTTTCCATCAGGAGAATGAAACTGACATGGAACAATTTTCCTGAACAGCAAACAGTGGATTTCATCTTTAGTAGCTACATAAGAGTGCAAGGCCCTGGCTGGGGGACTGTTGCATGTGGAGGAGTTGGTGATCCACACACGAGTGACACCGAGCAGGTGCCAGGCGCTGCATGTGGTCTCCGGGCTGTGTTCAGCTGCACGTACCCCTTGGAAGCTGGATAAACACAGGCAGCTTGTTGTCACCGAGAAGCCTGCAGGTAGCTCCTGCTTGGTGGTTGCACCAACAGTGCAGAAGGAAGTTTTAGCATTAATGTCCTTTCTGTTTGATAGTAGGAATAATGCACACAGCCTTCTCCTTACAAGAAAATCCTACAATAACTTGGATGACAAAAATGGGGTAACACTTTCTATGGATGGGTTACCTGCTGACTGAAGGCCTGTGTGACAATGCACAGCTTGGGGCTCCCAGCATCTACAGGGATGCCAGATTTCCTATGCTCTTCTCCCACTCTTTGTAGTGCTAGCTCTAATAAAGAGCATTTTGAAGCTAACTTACAGGGCCTTGAGTGCCTTTCTTACTGGGATCATACGGCACCAGCAACCCTTAATGCAAAACACAGTCAGCTGGTTCATTTAATAAAGGGAAGGATATGAGTTCTCTGGTGTGCAACTGAGGGAACCAGACTGAGGAGGTCCCTTCAGCTCCACTCCACGAGAAGGCTCACTTGTTTAAAATCAGTAACAAAGAAAATTTTAGGGATCATGTGAATTTTCATTCTATTTCAGTGGAATTGCATAGTCTCATAAATCTAGCAAACCAAACCTGTTGATTCTTAGTATCAATGAACAAATCTATGTTTTGCATTTTTTCTCTTTCTTGATTGCTTAGCTAATCTGTCTTGAAGACAAGAAAACCCAGAATGCTTATGCCTGATTTCTTTTTATAACCAAGATGTTCTTCATTTCAGCTAGGTTGCATGCCACTTTGCAGGATGAGCTTATGGCTCTCATTCATCCCACATGTCAAGTGCACTACGAAATTTCTGTAACATGATGCAATATGTAAAAAAATAATGATTTTTTTTTTTTGGTTGGTTTGGTTTTGTTTTGTTTGTTTGGTTTTGTTTTTGTTTTGTTTTTTAACAGAGGAAGCACCAACATGTAGTAAATAAATACATGAACATGTTTTGGGTCAGTCTCACTGGAGAATCTTTCCAGCATTTTGTCTTTCTGAAGTGACATTTGACAAAGATTATTTTCCTGCCCTGAAGTGCTAAGGCATAGTCCTCTAGAACAAAGGTTTTTATGAGCTTCAGGAACCTTTTCAGGATCAATAATTGCATAAAAACATTGGGTTTTGAAAACCCTGAGCACCCTTCTTTCAAAAGCGACAAATGCTGATGCAAGACCACACCACACATGCAAAACCAACCAACCAACCAACCAAAAACTGCCAAAACCAACCAGAACAACAAGAATACAACAACAAAACCTCAACCCAAAACCCGCAGAAGAAAGTTTTGTAATATCTTCATCAAGATGTGGAAGTGAATGCCAATCACATGGCTTCTTTTGGTTTCCTCAGATTTTTCCATCATAAACCTGAGAAAATTTACATCCTTTCCAGAAACTGTGGCATGTTTTTATGGTGAAATATTGGTTTATATTTGAATTCCATGGTTCTTTGCAATAGTTGAGTGCTAGACCACACCATGTAATCAGAATCTGTTTTGCTGTATAGCACGACCGTGCAACTGTACAGAACCTTGCTTGATGACAGACCTCTGACTAATTTCAAAGTGCATAAACAGAGTTTGCAGCTGTACACTATTAACCAGGAGGTTAATTTGTGAGTGGGCAAGCTATCACAGGAATCCAGCTCCTTGAACAGGCAGTGAGACAGAGAATCTACTTTAACTAACCCACAAGTTCCCTAACACAAATAAACAAACACAGGTACTGCTGAAACTGCACGGCCAGTCAACAGTATTCATTCAATAGCCTCTTGCTGTCATTTTGATGAGGTTTATCTGCAAAGGAGAGAGGAAGTATTTAAACTGCTCTTCACACAGGACACAAAATCCTGCAGAGATACAGTAAGGCAAATAAAATAAGATTCAGCTACTGTCAGGAAAGAATACAGACCCAAGAAAAGTTAGCTTATTCAAAAACACCCATTTTTTTGTTTTGGTTTTGGTTTGTTTTAATTTGTTTCCAAGCTTTTGGAGTAATACTCTCAATCATCTTGTCCAAATACTGCAAAATCTCAACTGTAGGAGTCAAATCTCTAACTAATAGTGAGTTACAGTTAACAGAACTGCTGTAAAAGTCGCTCACTTAAAAGGCTCCACTTGCTGTGTGCCAGCATGCTCTTAACACTGAAGAAACTACTGCAGATCAGAGTCCCAAAGCCAGTTATACAGATTGTGTCACCTGGTGATTCCCTTCAGAAGGGCACTTGTGCTATTGCCATGGCATTGGTGTGGAGCGCATGCAGACGGACCTTAAGACCCAACGCTGTGTCACACTGTGCTCATGCACGCTGCTGTAAGTCAGTGGATAAGCTGCTGCAGCACTGTTGGCTCATTTGTCACACACCAGTCGGCAATGGCTAAAAGGAGAAAGAGAGGAGGGCTACCCCCGTGTCAGTCCATACAACCGAACCAGCTCACCTTCGAAATGACGGGAGATGAACTGTGTTCGTAAGTGCAACTAGTGCCTGCTGGCTTACAGGACCTGGATTTCACACTGCAATCCTTGCTGGTTCTCCTCCCTCAGCTGTACTTATCCTAAATGGGAATATGTAAACTGTTGTGTATTTAAAGCTGTACTTGCAGAAGTCTGCTCCGATTATATTAAAAATAATGAAGACCTGTAATAGTTTCCAGTGGTTTTGCTTAATCCTAGTGTTCTCTGCAGCACATAGAGACAGTGTCCAGTTCCAGTAGCTGAGTTAATTATTTTGCCTAAAATGCCTACTGAAGATGAATCTGCACCTCCTATGACATCAAGGAAGGAAAAAACAGGTACTAACATATGGAAGGTGTTCACAATTTTAACCTTCAAAAACACTGAGGAGATTCTTATAGAGTGTTTAGAGTTTAAAATGTTTTACCTGTCCATCCTATTTGTAAAAGAAACCATAAATCATATATTATCAACCATATGCTACTGTCAAACATGTCTTTGAGTAACTGTCTTATCATTACAGCTCTTGGTAAGGAGCCAAGCACTGAAACACATTGCTTACATTTATATTTTCTTCAAAGTTCTTAATGCATTGTATTATATTCCAATTACAGCAATAGTAATCGAAGATGATTACCTTGTATAAAATAAATACATATTTTTGGCGAAGACGTATAATTTGCTGAAGTCCAGAAAAGTCCAGAGCATTACACTGTACAACAGAAAACATCAGTTTGCCATTATGTCTCTTCAGTTTTCCTTCTACACTTGCTCCAAAGAGGCACTTAGTAAAGGAACAGTGAATTATGAACTACTATTGCTACTGCTGCATCAACATTAGTTTAACAGTAAGCCAGAAGAAGAAAAAACTAAATCTGGAGAGGCTGAAAACTCTGATTTAATGGCTATAAAGGTGCACTTTTTTTGTGAATTATTATTCATAAACCATTCAGAGTCATAATACTGAATGCTACATCTTAAGTGAAGGACTACTGCATTTAAGTGTTCTTTGCTCTTTACAACTACGTTTTTACCAACACTCAAAGGAAAGAATAAACATTTTTTACTTTCATTGGAGGGAGACGGGATATATGTAAGTATGCACTTGGGGAAACTTGACTCAAGTAATTGCAGAAACCTATACAGAAACACTGCTAAAGAACAGATTTTAGTCTATAATCCTGTAATCTTAGATGTCAAGAAGCAGAAGCAAATTGCAAATTAAACAGTTCAACTATATGATGACTGGTGCATTGTGAGTAATAGCCAAAGACTTCAGTAGCATTCATCCATCTAACAGAATCTAACAGCTCTATGGTTCATGGAGCAAATACTGTAAAAACTCGGAATAAACTGATGCTATATGAAAGTTAATTCATAAAATAAAAATTGGAACAATAAAATTTTCATCATCACAAGCAGATAAAATATTAGAATTTTAAGTGCATTATATTGCATCAGTTCATGAAGTAAATCTGCCATTTGTTAAAAAAATCCCAAACCAAACAGTGTATCAAGAAGACAAACATAATGGATGAATAAAATTAAAATTTTTTAAAATCCTGAAGAGAGACATGCAAACAGAAAAATTTGAAGGATTCACATGTTCCATTTTCATAGGTATAATGCATCTGAACAATTATGTGTTTGGCTCTGTGAAAGCAACCTAATATAAAAGTAAGCTATATTATAAATTACCTTAAAAGAACTAGCCTTTGACTTTCTAAACACTTCCCTGTATGGCGTTTTTCAATACCTTACTGTTTTTGAAGACATGCATCAATATTTTAAAACCTATTTTCTGTCAAAGCATTTCTCCCCATTTAAGAAACATCAAAACCAGCTTGTTCACCGGATCACAAACTTAAGACAAAAGAATCTCTACTCAGTATGAACCTTGCCTCCTCCTAACCTCCTCCTGCAAGAGGAGAGGGAAGGATGAAAATGAAGTATTTCTAACTGTTCCCACAGTGAGGAAAACATTACTTTTTGGAAGACAGACATTTGAATTTTGTGAAGAAAATCAATTTTGATGTTATCACTTTATCAGCTTCTCAAGTTCCCCTTACATCCATTTTGTCATAGATTTCATATAGCTAAGGCAACAATTATTTCATTCACTGTTTCTCTGACCATCAAGTAAGTTGTAGCTTCTGTTCTCTAACACCAAAAATATATACAGAAAAAAATGAAAATTCTCTTTTAGACTTAGGTCTATTAGGTATATAAATGTTCCAAACTGAGAAGGTTAATTAGGGCTTTAGCCTTACTTTTTTGCTATTTGCCCAGAGGCTTATGTTGAATTTTACATACTAAATGTGTAATTGAGCTTATAAAATTGAAAGTTAGATTATTTAAAAAAATTTTATATGGATGTAAAAAGAAAATATAATAAAAATTAAGAGATTTCATTCTGAAGCCAAGTGCTTGAATAATATAAAAAAAAACAACCAGAAGCTTAGGGCAGTGCTAGAGAACCCTGAGAAGAAATGAACTGCCTACAATGTTGTTTCTTCATATTTATGGAAAAATCTTTTTCAATTTAAAACTGGACTTACTTCTTTGACATTATTATATTGCAGGATATTTGCCTCACAGCCTTTGATGTGCTAATAAAATTTATATAAATGGCAGCGATTGAACCAGTTACATAAAATACACATAAAAGATCTTACAGTATTTTTTTTACTCACAACTTACTAGATTTTGATAAAAGGCAGTATAGTTAGCTATGCATTTGTTACAAATTACTACATTCTCAGATTAGGATCTTGCACCTCAGTTCAAAAATGTCATTAGAGAAAATTTGGTTTTGAGGAAAGTTTTCTATTATTCTAAACAACTGCATTGCAAATATTTTGCCCAATGTTTTAGGGTGTCAGACAAGTAAGAATATTAGGTAAGTGTGATGACAAATGTTTTGCTCTCAGCAAAGCACAAATGTGTGTGAGTTTCTTTTAGCAGGAAATGCTGATAAAATATTGACCAGGATAATGGTTAATATCTCTGAAGAGAAGGAAGAGATGAACAGAGGCTGCATTCTTATAAGCAATGATTGGTTAGGTTGTATGTCAGACTGCTGGCTGGGAGAGTTCGACCAAGATGTACTGGAATACCTTCTATGATATTTAGATTTATCAATGACAAATTGTGAATAATGCACCTACCTGATGAGAATACCAAGATTCAAACATTTCACCATATCTAAAATGATAACTTACTGTTCAGAAGCAGCTAGAAATGCACACATAATTTTTCTTTTGTATTTTCCCTCACGCAGTCCCAAACCACGTGATACACTTTTGCTATAGGTTATAAACTCTTTGGAATCAGGCTGTATATTTCCCAGATTATTATGTAGTACCTCCCTCTACAAATCATGCACCTCGGTGACATTTTAGTGCAAATATGACTTGTATCTGGATAATAAACAACAAAGAAAAATGTATCTCCGTAATAATTTTCAGATTTCCTGCAGCTAAAGATTTGATGAGTCTGTTTAGTTCACAGCTCTGGTGAACTACTGGGATCTTTCCCCATTGCACAAGCAAATACATAAATATAAAAAAAAGTTGCTGCACCTTAATAAACACTGAATGTACATGCTAAGAGAATGAAAATATGAGTGAAATTTCCAAGTAAAAACAACTGCTGCATTTATGCACTGAATCTTGGTCTCCTGACTACTGCCCTAACTCCTTAATAGAAACTTGGAACTTTTTCTTAATATTAATTGAAGTGTAGCAGTGAAGTTCTGTAACATCATATCAGGTTTTACTTGGGTGATTAAATAGAGATTGAAATGCTCAGGTCCTGTTTGAATTTGAAAATTACAACCACTCATTTAATCTATTTTCAGTAGGGATTCCTACAATTAGGTAGTGATAATGTAAAATTTAGAAAAACACTCTGATTCACTTGACACTTACCAGAGTTTCCCAAATTCACAACTTATTTCTGCTAAACTTCCAGTATTTTACAAAAATAAAATTATTTCAAGGTAAAGAAAATAATTATTACCCTCATACAGCCAGTTGAAGTATTCTGTCTATTACTGAACAACAGATCAGCCAAAAGTGAGTGCTTGTGTCCAGTCTGAAGAAAAAACTTCCATATTACTGTTCCCAGCAGTTCATGCAAATAGAAGTAAAATGAAGAACATTTTGGCAAAAAGCAGACCAAATTTTTCTAGTTCTGAGAAAGCTGCAGAAAGTGAAAGTGAAGTTTTTGTTCCACAGAAACAAACCTCAAAGAAAAATATTCAAGGCAAAATTATATCCACCTGTAGAAAGGCAAAATGTATTATAAGAAATCCAGAAAGTGTTATTTTTGTAATGAGATATCTGTTTTGTGTCATACAGTCTTACCTTTCTCTGTTAAATTTCAGAGAATGTAGAACAGCTGGTCGTTTCTGTCGGAGGTTCCACAAATGAAGTGCATCATCTGCACATGCACTGACCAAAGCACCCTAGAGCAGACACAGAGTACAGCAAGACATTATTTTTCTGCAGATTCTGTCTTATTCTTACATGATCCTCACTGTTAATGATCTACCTGCAGAACTGACAGTTTATGAAAAATCATTCTTTTCTTCTAGAACAAAAATACTCTACCATAAATAATAGACAAGTGAATCGATCCAGTAAATGTAAACATTTTAAAGTAGTGCAAGATCAGCCAAAGTTAAATTAAAACTCCATCAATTTAAAACTCAAATTAAAGCTTTGTACCAAGGTTACACAAGCCAACTCTCATGTCTCTCCACATAAGCAGAAAGACTGACAAAATGGAGAACAGACAACGCTTACTTAAAAAGGTGAGTGTTAAAGATATAACTGAAGGATAAAGGGATTAGTGCGCGCACAGGCACGTAACTGACAGTGCCAAGCACAGCTTAGTAGTCGTATCAAAATAAGATGAAAGTTCAAAACTGGAACTGTGAAAAGAGGATGTAGGTAATAAAATAAGGACAGGTAGCAACAGGAGAGGACCTAGGAAGAACTAAGAGATGTAGACAGAAGGACAGAGTCTTTATCACAGATCAGAAATACTCTGAAGACTGGTTCTGTTTCTGGTGTCCCAAAAACGGTCATCTTTCAAAGTCCAGGCCTGTATCTGACTGAGCAGCTTGGAGTGAACTTATTCTACCTGCTTTTGACTTCCTTTCTCCTCATCACAGAGTACTGATGACATGTGAACATTAACTGCAGAGGAAGCTCCCTACTGCTCCTGCAATGGTTTACTGCACTTACACCTCAGATCAGGCCTAGCACAGATGATCTACCCTTGTGCATTACAGAGAGGAACAGACTGCCCAAACAGAAGGAAATGCTTTATACTGAGGAAGGGCAAGGATGTAACTGGAAAGATTACTTCATACCATCTATGACTGACTGATAAAACTTCTCTAATCCCAGCAACTGTTCTTTTCAACACTGACCTACGCAAATGAAATTTATGGAGGTGAGACTTCCCAAATACAGTGTAATCCATGCTTTAATTCTCATCTCCCAAAGAGTCAGAAAGACTGTCCACCACAGAAATCAAATTAATCCTATGTATTAGAGGGTTTGCTGGTCACCTAATGAAAAGAAAGAATACTAACTCAAACTTTGGCCTTCCTGTTCTCATTCTTGCATTCCTCTGAAGAATTTCACCGGACTGTTTCTAAAGTCTCAGTCCTCCATCCTCAGTGTCTGTGGTTCAGTTACTTTCTCCAAATACATGCAGGAAAAAATTAAATATTTTCCAGATGTAAAAAACCCATAAAACTAAAAATTTTCCCCTGAGAAGTTCTAACATCTCCCCATTTAGAAAGAGGACTTGAAACTGTCAAAAGTGTTTCCTTACATCATGGGAGAAAATTAATCAAAACTGAACTAAGATTTGGCCAATTTATAAGGTCCTAAAAAGAAAAAGTCTGATTTGTATTCACCAGAAAGTCTTCTTGCCTATTCCCAACTTCAAAATCTTCTGCAAAGAGCAAGCTATAATCTGGTACTGTTTCTTCATGTTGCCTAAACTTGATTTTGACAAACCATTTATAAAGACTAAGCATAATGGTTTGATTGATGATCCCTGCAATTGCTTTTCCTTGCTTCAAGTAATAGCATATCCCCAACTATTGAGTTTTCAGCCAATAATCATAAATATATTTCGATAGAAAGATTTAGCTCATTTATTAATTTCTATTTGAACCAGGACTGTGGAACATATTTAGTAACTTAATGGGTTTTACATCTTCTTGCACACATTCATACATTGACTGCCTTTCGTTCAGTACTTTAAACTGATGTATAGGAAGGCAATACTTTTCCCTGAGTGCAGTCCCATAAATATTCTTCTAAAAGGCTGTATGTTGAATGTCCTCCGGACGTACACTACTTACTTCTTGGCACAATTCGTCAATGGGAGAAGTTATGTCACTCAATTACAACAACATGAATTGACTTATTAAACTAAATTTATACAGAAGAATCTGAGTAAATATGTCCTTACCTCATTGATTAAGAACTGGAGCTGCAGAACTGCAGCACCACTTTCATGCTGGCAGTAGCAATCAACACCAGGCCTGCCCAGTCTGTTGCCATCAAAGTCAAGGATTCTAACATTCTTGTTATCACCAGAAGTAAAGAAGGAAAGAAAGAACTACCAATTAAACTCTAATTAACCTTTAATTAACCTCAATTCTTCTTGCTTTCTGTAAAACAAAAGAATTCATTCTGACTTTCCACTATTCTAATTAAAGCACCAACATCAGCAGCCCGAAACGTGCAATTGTGAGTGATCTGTTTTTGCCTGCCTTTTTTCCTGTGAAACAAAGTACATGAATTAACACATAAATTCTGCAGGATGCATCTTAAATTTATTTTTATACATTATTAGCTTATATAACACATGAATGTACCAGATTTTTGTATTTATCAAGACCAGACATATAATGAATGCAGCTTTTTAGCTGTTCTCTTCTGGTCTTTTTCTGTGCATGCTAAATTGTCATCTCCCTAACTTAGAGGACAACGGCCCTTCCCATCTGAGTCAGAGACTTTAACAAGAAACTGTTGTTCCAGAAAATTACTGAAGATCAGAAGTAAAGCAAAAGGAGAAATGTGAAATACATTATTAGCAACCCTATAGTGTGAAACATATGAAACACCTTCACATATTAAAAACATCAGGATTACAATCACAAACAAGATTTTACAACATAGAGCATGATCTACTTGTAATAGACAATCATATTAGCATATTGTAAAGCCCTGAATTAAAAAAGCCAACTGTCCACTTATTTTACCTGCAGGTAAATGTTGGAATCTTTACTTCCCCTTTCACAGGAGAAAGATGTGCTGTAAACCATTCTAATATTAGCCTCCGGGAAGTATAACCCATAAATTAGCAAATTTGAGGTTTAGAAGGTCAAAGTATGAAGCAATTACTTTTCCAATAGTTAAACAAGCAGCTTAATGGATACCACGGACCTTGAGAGACCTGAACTCTACTCTTGATTTTGCCTACTGGTCTAGTGGATAACCTTAGGGAAAAAAAGTATCTTTTCTTACCTGAGCCTTCATTTCTCTATTTGTAAGCTGGAGACAGAGTTTTATAAAACTGGTATTTATAAATGAAAAGTTGTATATAAAACACTGTAACTACATTACAGAACAGCAAGGGAGAGAAAAAAAGTAAGTAAGTCCATTTGCCGCTTGTTCCCAAACTGCAGTCATGGATACAATCATAACTGATAAAATAGTAAAAACCTGCAACTTTTAAACAACCCATTCAAAATGGACAATAAAGATGTATTGTAGCCTAAGGCACTTTTTAAGGGTTGATGGAAATCCTCTGGGCTATTCTGAATGACTGTGGTAACGTGAGAGAAAGTACCAAAACCAACTAAGCAAGTAACTAACCCACCTGGGATTTATGGACAAGCTACCTGGAATTTTTAACAGATGAGTGCTTTCTTTTTAACCTGAGTTTAATACTCAGTACAAATACATGTGTCTTGGGGTGACTTTATAATGTGTATCCCCTATCGCTACCCTATGCCCACCAATCTTTTCTGTGTCTTTAAACTGAGCCCGAGAAGGACAGAAAACAAAAAACATTTCAAAGCAGTTGTTTCAAGGACACGGAGATACGCTCCTCTGTTTCTGCGGTACCCTTGGTTTTTTTTTTCGGCTCTTTTTTCTCCCAGCGAGAGACGGAGGGTTGAATTTCGGTTTCCTAGGATTTTTGGGTTTTTTGTTCTTTCCTTCTCTTCTGGACTGTTTCAACAACATCTGAACACATCAGGAGAATTTTCCTGGAGGCCGGGGGAGGGGGGTGGTCCCTCGTCGACCAGCTCCGAGGAGGAGAGAGACTGCACCTACAGAGGACCTCTGAAATCTTCTCAGGTTTTCTCTCCACAGAGAGAGAGAGAGATCTCATTATTTAGCATTATTATTCTCCACCTGTGTGTTTGTTAAATAAATAGTTTGTTATCTCTTTCGCTTTCCTTTGAGGAAATTTTTTTCCCGAACCTGGGGGGGAGGGGTGGTTGCAACCTGACTTCTATCAGAGGATATTCTCCTCCAAATTTGTCCAAACTAAGACACATGGCACTACTTAATGACTGTCCTTAATGAAAATTACAGTTGCATTGCCCTGATTAAGCAGCTGTCACCCTTCAGCATCAGTATCATGCTAAGTCCATTTTCTAGGAAACATCCTAACAAAGTGGATGATTTCACTCAGCATATCCCAAACAAACAAAGCACTCTCCAAAAATTCACATTTATATGCATCAGTGTTCACCCTGAAAGACAAATTACTAAAATACTCACAAAATTACTAAAATAAGAGAGAAATTGTGCTGTCTGCTTCATTCTGGCCAGTTGCCCCGAAGCGAGGACTGATGCTTAAATAGCAGCATTAGCACTGACTGCTGGTGGTTTTCAAACATTCTGGGAGCTGCAGTGAGGTCCTTCCAGCAGAAGGAGCTGAAGAGATATCATGACTTGGCACATGTTCTTGGCACTTGAGCCCATCTTCTGCAAATTCTGTGTTTGCTGCCAAGCATGGAGAAGTACAACCTTACCTCATCAAATCTTTTCATAGCAGTGTATTCCAACAGGACATACAGCAGAAGAAGTACCTACAGTTCAGGCCTGGGACTGACTTTATTCTTTTTACTTTTGCCTTTTCATTAAATGATGACTCTGCTATCAGGGAGAATGGAATATCTCTGAGGATATTAAAAGGGGGGACCAATATATCTGAATAACTCAACGTAGACACCATGGGTTTCAAGAATAAAAGCTAGTCACTATCTTCTCTCTTATCAGTATGTTGGATCTCCCAGGGGCCTTCAAAGACATGCCAGATTATCCTAATTTATACATAAAAGGGAAGAAGATGAAAATTAAGTCTGGATGTCTTTTGGGATCTAGAGCGAAACAAGTAGAATTAGAATTACGTACATCAAGCAGTGAAAGTGTGACAGTAATAACATTCTAAAAGAAAAGTGTTCTTTCTGTAAACTACATTTAATCCTGGTTTTAAGATCTGTGAGAGTGAAACAGGATTTTTTGCTCTTCATTCACTTGTATGCAACACTTTTTCACTGAATATTTCAATATCCTGATATTCCAAAGCTTATAATTACTTGTGGAAAAAAACCAGTTGCTAAGATGACTAATTTTAAGTACTTGGATTCATCTTCCAAGATGCAGACTTCCATGACAGCAAAACACATTAGTAACCAAGAACTTACACACTCATGTCCTGGAAATCAACACTGCCTGTTAATGATTACATTCATGATGAGAGGTAACAAATCTTTTCATAGCATGATCCACTTTCCACAGTACCCCACAGATTTTTTATTCCATGACTCATTTTTGCTATGTAATACAGACATATCTGATGGGTCTCATTCTTCTCAGAGCTTAGTACTAATGGTATCCAAAGACTTGCAAGTCTTGGGTGTTCACTGAGAACCAAAAGTGCAGACACTTCAGAACTGGCCCATGGAGTTGAGGCCACTGTTGCTTGCAGCAGGTATTTAACTTCTTAGGACCAGAAGGGGATGACATACAACATGTTTTTTTTCATTAAGACAGTGACTCTTTAGTAGTGTGAGATCAAATCTTTTGGCAATAACAAGGACTGCAGTCTGATTCATTCCTCTTTGCAAGGGCAAGGAAGTGAAGGTATGGTGTCATAAAGAACCTCCTTCCAAGGCATGCCAAGGCAGTTAGCAGATATCCCCTGTCAAGTAAAAACTCCTAAATTACATATGGCACCTTTTTCAAAACCAAAATTTTTTCCATAGAAGAAAATGACACCAAGCTATGTAAATAAGCAGCTCTAGCTTTTTTTGAGTACTTAACTAACTTCTTGCATGACTAAAAGCAATCTATGTACAGAAATGAACATTAAAGGAAAGGGTTATAATTATTAAGCAGAAACTATGGTCTCACATCTACTATTTTATTAAAATGACACACACAGAAATGGGAAATCTCCATTTATAGCCTCTCCTTTAAAACGTTTGGGAATTGTGGGGTGCTGCAGAAGTAGCATTGCTGCTCCGAGTCCTTGTCATCTGATCTGCACTGACTGGTACATGTTTGAGTAGGACTATACCGCACCCTAAAAGCAGATGCTCGTGGGCTGGTGTTACTCCATTACATAAACCAACTGCAAAATTGACTTAGGGTGTAATTCGAATACAGGACAGCTTTTTCTTGCAGAAGACTTATTCCATTGAATTGAGTGATTTATCAGTTGAAAAGGCACCCATGTATTTATCTAAATAATCGAGTACTAGAATGAGCAAAGAATTCAACCACACCACTAACCAACTAAACCAACCAGAAAGTTACTCAGTTGTATCTGTGTCACAGGGCGGATCCTGTCGAAAGATAACAATTATGGAAACAGCACCTTTAGCACCCAGATTTGCAGTTCTGAACATACCTACTTTCAGTTCCTGGAATACATATTTTTACAGTTTCTTCACGGAGTTTCTCCAAGTCTCACATACATTAATTTTCTGTCTGCTAAGGACAGGGCATATTCTGGTACAAATAAATGCCACAGTCCTAAGTCCTAAATAAATACCTAAGTACAAAACTGGGGTTCAAACCGATTTTTTCTCTCTTAACATGAGATATTCTATATTCTGATTTCTGAAGTGTACTGCTCCAATGTTTTGTTATCCTCTCTGTTAAGAATGTCACGCTATATGTGGAATCAATACATTTAGCTTTAGTTTCAAGCCTTTGCACCACATGACATCTTTTCATGCTAAATTAAATAACTTCGTATTAGCAGAAACTTCCTGCTTTGAAAGCTGTCTCTTATCCATCTTCTTCATAAATAAAAGCAAAATACTCTGAGCTCCTTTATTTCATGTCACCAGCAATTTTCTTAGCTTTGAATAGTTCCTGTGTGTTTTCATACATAGTCTAGAATGTGTGCTCAACTTCTTTCAAGTATCAAAACCATAGCTACACATCATCTTGGCAATGGTTTCTTTAACGCAATGTAAAAACATAGATAGCATTTCATAATTTCTTATATTCAATATAATTTTTTTAATACATGTGTGCACCACCTCTTTATTACAATAACAAATTGGGAAATCATATTGGTTTTGGTCTTTGAGACTTCTCTATTGCTCTTCAAAAATACAAAAGCTCCATTCTGTCAACTGCTTGCAGCTGAGCTTACTGAATTCCTTACAAAGGACACACAACCTATTCGTACCTTTATGGCCTTCTGTTTGCTGTAGATTCACTGGGCACTGCTTCATTAAACAGTATCTTCGTGGGCTTTGTTTTGAGCATAGAATGATTCAGTTTTACAATGAGCTTCATTATGTCTTGAGTTCATTCAGCTGGTTAAATAAACAGCTCCTTTTTTTTTCTCTCCACTATGAAAAGGTGAAATACTGATGCACTTGGCTGCTGTCTTAGGATGCTACATGTGAAATATTTTATAAATGCAAACCTTTTTGGCACCAATAAAAACGAATGACCTTCATTTTGTTTATTTTTCTTAACATAGATTTCTCAGTTCATGCATACAAACTACGTAGGAGTTAATCTCAGGAACAGCTAAATATTCATTATGATCTGTACTGGCTGAAAAATTTACTTTTGGCAAGTCTTTGATTTCTTCCAGGTAAAAGCTTAAAGACAGCTTGTATTTAATGGCAATCCTATATACTAGAAGCTATTTTATTTCCCAAAGTATCTGCAGATACCATGAGAATAAGCAAAACTCCTAGGGCTACATATTTTCATCTCTTCTGAGTAAGACTGCCTTTCAAGGTCTTCGTCATTTCGAGAACTATCTGTTCCAGAAACAGAACACAAATACAATCAACATGTGATTGAACTCAAGCAACCCTAAACCTGAAGTAGTATATTGTGAACAGCAGTCACTAAGAGGTACTGACTCTAGCAACGTTCCACAAATAACACAAATGACAGAATGGCTTGGGTTGGAAGGGACCTTAAAGTTTATCTAGTTCACATGTAGGTGAATAATTTCATATTCCACTTGTGGAATATCAAAAATCTTAAATCTCCTCTTGCATATGCACATTCATACACACACATATATACCATGATTAACAGAAGCTACCTAGCTCTGAACTCACCTCCAAAAGAGAAGTCATTCAGTTATTAGTCTGTAAAAGCTCCACATTGCCAGGCAGCTACACTGAAAGATCTATATTTTGAGGTTGTACTTCATGCAGTAGTAAAAAAAAACAACATTAAAAGGTTGCATTTACCGTGGGCTTCCTCTTTTTTCCCAGGTAGTCATAAAGCTCAGCAAGCTCACTGACACATACAGATAAACCCAAGAAAGGCAACAGTGAATGAAAACTGGAATCTGTGGAAGTGAGTGAAGAGCATAATTGATTACATTCACACGGGCCAGTATTTCAGAGCCATTTACCAGCACAGACACCAGTTCAGTCAAAGGTGTGACAAACACAGGAATAGAAGGAGGAACGTATCTGTTGACAAACCCATCTGGTAAAAAGCTAGAGAGAGAATAAGCTGGGACAGAATAATACTCTTGCCCTAATGCATACTGCAGGTTATGGAAAACTAAACAGACACAAATGAGGGCTGTGTGTTCCAAAGCCAGAAAGTTACTTTCACATAACCAAGATCCTGAGCAACAACCTACAGAGGTATAGATAAAAAAATTGATAACACCACAGCATTTTATCCAATTTACTGCCTTTTAAGAGGGCTATGCAAATCATACCATTTGCTGCCCATCTGTTTGCAGTGGGCACAGATGGCAGTCTAACACACTCTGTCTTGCCAAAGGAACCAAGCAGGTAGCCTTAACTCAGCCATTTTGATTTGCTTTTTTTCTCAGCCTTCAGACATTAATATTTAACACAGTATTTGCTCCATGTGGATCTGTACACCCAGAACACACATAACAGATGCAGGTAATCGCATATGCAGCCACTGATGACAAATGCATCCATCTACAATGGTTTCATGCTAAACCCAACTGCATTTAAAACTTTACTGCGAATGTTGTGCTAGTATTTTTTTTCCCTGGTTTTGGACACTCTGCCACTGAATTTGCTGATAACAGATTTACAGAAAGTTTAAGGAATTTTTGTTTGTGCTCTTCAAACAAAAATGAAACACTATATAAACTCTACATAAGGTCAAAACTTAATGGTTTTTGTATTTTTCTTTAACAGATATTTTTTCTAACGTTTGTTGAATTTTCAGCAATTAGTATCAGTGATTACAAGGCGCAGATTTTCTTCAGAGCTGCCAGTTGTGAAAAACAACTGTTGACAACAGAGGATAGAATGAAAAGTGATCTCATAATCAGTCTTTTGTAAAAAGTTCAAAAGACCTGTCGAAATAAATGTAACTAAAAATAAATATACATTTTCCCAAATAAATATACATTTTCCCAAATATTAATTCCTCCCCTAGTTGCTATGGAAAAGTTTTACAAGTAAAATAATACATTAAACCTTCATCCATATAGGGACAGAGTTGAGATACACATTGTACTTCCTCTGTTAAACAGAGACAGCACTTAGCCATTACTGGAAATCCTTAAAGCAAGACTTTGTTTTCCCAAATGCTGCTTCCAGCCCCAACAACCAGACTAGGAGTAAGGTGATGAAGGTCCTATGGCAAATTATGCAGTCTGTAGGAGATGAGAGCAAATGATTATTTAATGTTCCCTCTTACATGAAATTGTTCCACTGTTTTGGTTAGTACAGACAGGGGAAAGAAGAATTTCATTGTTCAAAGGTGATAGAATAATTAACAGTTGTCGCAATTACTTCTGGCTAATTCTTCGTGCCAGGTACATCACAGCAATGAGTCCCACACAACTCTAGCTCTGTGTTTCATGAGCAATTACGGATTTTAAGACTAACACCGCCTTGTACACTTTTGTGTTACTCCAAAGGCAAAGCAGAAGCAATCAGGAGCACAAGTATGACTGTTTTTCATGAGAAATTTTGCGCTCTGTCCTGCAATACGAATGTCCTAGATTTTACTCTACTCAAGTGCTAAGACCCTGCCAAAACTGCTTTGTTTAGTCTTATCAACCAATCAACACTGAACTGAAACAGTGAAAAGGTTCTACTGAAAAAGTGAGAGAATTCTCTACTTCACTGAAAAATGATGAGCATCTTTACAAGGCATTTTAAAAAGTCTTTTACACACAAAATAAATGCTTTCTATAACTTCTTTTCTTTCAAAGCTAAATTCACAATTACCTGCTAAAACAACAAGAAAATAATCCCAGAATTAATTTTAAGAAATTTAGTCCCTGAAAATCTCCAGGCTAATAGCTAGCAAGACAGTTAATAGGTTATGAAAATGAGGCGATTGTCCAATATGATTAGCAGAGCTTGTATATTGATTGACATATTTCTTGTCTGAACCCAACTTTATAAATAAAATTAAATAATTATTCTGTTAGATTTTCTAATTATAGTGGAATAAGCAGCAAGATACACTGTGCAAATATAACCCCGAGGCTCCAAAGTAAAAGTGGATGGTTTCATGATGCAGATTTTTGTCTTATTCAGCAATATGTCAGAAAATTTCCATGCATAACATCACAGAACACTTTCGTTTAACTGAGAGATCTAAGTATACTTAGAAAGATACATTATGCAAGGGCACTTTGGTCAGAAAAAATTGCACCAATACACAGGTACTAATGCATTGTGAAAGACAGCACCTAAGCTTGACTCAGGCTTTGGAAGTGGTAAGTGGTTTAGAGATTCGTTCGCTTGATTGTTTGAACATTTCCATTGTTCCAAGGAATGTGCCCTATAACATCAATATGCCAAAAGAAATAATTTAATTTCAGTGCTTATCCAACCACAAGATAATACAGATGCTGAGGTCATTCACCATGTTCTTTTTAGGCAGAGCAGTGCTGCCTAAAATATTAAATAATTCCATTACTCCACAGGAAACTGCTCGCAGCTTGTTAGTCAACTGATGAGCAATTTCTCAAATTCATCCACTGCTTCAGCTCTATTATCATCTGTTTAGCACTGGATGATTCCAGGAGGTCTCTGGTACAACACAGAAAATACTTCACATTCAAAAACTTACTAAAAGGAAGTTCAATATGTTAAACTAGGCAGTAATTTAATTCCTGCCCCAGAAAAGCAGACAAATGACATTTCTATAAATTTCAGTTAAGCTATATTAATATTCAGCTCTTTTGCCAGTCAATATATTTATTTTTGACTCTTAATGAAGAAAGATGTTAATCTAGAATTTCACTTGTTAAGCAAAAATGGTTGTGTAAAGCACACAGGAACACGTGCTACCAGTAAAAGCCAAAACTGACAATGAAGCTATTCAAGTCTGAATTACTAAAATTAGAAAAATGTAAGAATTTAATTGAAGTAAATTTAATTTAGCATTTAACAAAATTTCAATGAATCATCTGGCGAGTTTTATTCTTAGGTTTAGATCCATATAATTGACACTATAAATATGCCTATGTTGAAAGGCATTTCAAATATAAGTCAACCTTAAATAGTTTGATTTTCTACAATCATAAAACTCATGTCTTTTGTCTTTTTTAAGAAAAGACTGCAGCAAACAGTTACATGGAAGAGACCCTTCTTTTTGCTAGACCAAGATACAGGTTAAATGGTATCCACATTTATCACTTTTATAACCCTCCTGAGCCACATAATTATTCCATCTGATTTTGAAATACAATACAATATAGACCACAGTTAGTCAGCCCTTCCATTCAATATACTTGAAATAGGTAACCAGCAGCTGGCTAAAATGTATTTCAGGAAGTCTTTTTGGTGTAAATGAGTATGAACTATCATTTTACCACTTTAAATAGACATATGTAGATTGTGTTATCTACATACAAATTATGTTCATGTTTGATGTCAGCTGTAAGAAGCATTTACATTTTATTTGAATTAAAATTTACAATCACATTAGTTAGCATGGGTTAAAACACGAGTAAAGGTTTGAAAGCATAGTTAGGGAATACTGAATAAGTTCCAAAGAGCATTTGCATTTTAAGAAAAGACCGACTACTTCTGGGAATAAAATAGGACATTCCACAAATCTCCCACGATCCCAGTTTTTCCATGCCAGTTACTGAAAATCTGCATGTTTCAGTGAAGCAGGACACTTGTTTCAGAACTTACCATACTAATAAGGCATTATTTCAGAATAACCCAATTCTTGTCAGACAAGAATCAAGAAGGATCAAAACTACTTCTACATTTCCTTGGCAATTCTAATTAAAAAGACTGAGAGCTCTGCCTCCCTTTGAGGGATTATTCTTTGCAGATTTGGAGAGAACTGAAGCACTGCCACAGCTAAAGTACATCTGGCTCTCCCAGGTAACTGACAGCATGATGGTGCTGCTGGGGGTGGAGGCTCCCAGAAATCCAAATCCCTCTCTACAGAATGAGGAGACCTGGCAGAGACTGTGGAGGCTGCATGGATATCAGTTCAGCCCTGTTTTCCCATTGCCACGATCTTTGGCAAGATCTGCTGGGTTTGTTATCTCACGTCAGGAAGCAGGCGTGCAGTAACAGCTGCAGCTCCAGCCTAGCACGATAGGACACACCACCGGGGCCCTGCTCTCTACTCAAGACAATGAGAAAAATGCCTCAAGCTCAATCTAATTTGTGTTTCTGCAGTGTGATGTGAGGCAGGAAGCCTGCAGGGAAACAGACTGGGCAGAGGAAGCAAGATACAGTGTAGGCCATCCATTCTGCCTACTGGAGAAGTCCCCATTATAATTTTAATTATTAAGTTAGGTTTCATCTAGGGAGAGACAGCTCTTGCAGAGCAAGCTATCATACATGTAGGATGAGCAAAGGAGAGGAGAAACCTGGAGGAAAAGAGGGAGAAATCTAGCTTCACAGTATACGCACACGTCAATTGCACGAGCTTCTCCCCACATGCCCTTTCAGCAGTTGGCGATATTACTCATATGGTCATATTGAAGTTTAAGTATATAAACTATAGATGGGATAAGAAAGGAGACCACCAATTAGTTAAAGCCTTTGACTTTCACTAATGTGGAGGTCAAAACAGAAATCTTTGTGAAGCTAAACATGGAGGTGTATTTAGCTTTCATTTTGTTAAACCCTAACAAGCATTACTGACTATTCAGTAACATAAAAGCTTTATCTATTATTTTCCATCCCACAAACAATAATCACAAAAATCACATTTCAGTAACCCTATATTGTCTGCAAGACTTGAAATATAAAGATCACCTTTGCATGGCCACTATTCCTGTGGCTCTATATCCCTGATCTGCCTTCTTACTAAAGCAAATTTACTAATCTAAAAGGGGAAAAAAAAGTTTTATTTTTCCAAGCACTGTTCTTCCAAGTTCAGCATAAAACTATCACCCAGATTAATTTTAAGATAGATAAAAGAATATAAATACAAAAGGTTGATATGGAGCAACTGGGGAAGAGAGTTTTTTATCTCTGTTTGACTTCAGTGCACATAAACATGACATTGCTTGGGATGCCTGTCGAGGAAAACACTAGGGTGATTCTGAATTTGGAAACTGGACTGCCCATTTTCGGTTGTTGCATATTTCCTTATGGCTTAATTTACCAAAACAAGAAGGAGTTTTCCAATACTTGAAGCTCAAGAGTCTATCAACTTTCCAAACGAATATATATTTATTAAGGGATGCTTTGTGTGACCAAATTTATTTGCTAAATCAGCCCAAAAAAATCAGACTGGAAAAGATAAATGCTTGCACACAGACAAACATACTGGGATGGAGAGAAATGTTTAAAAGAGAGGCAAAATATGAAGATAACAAGAAAGAAAGATGTAATTGATTAGTGCTTGCAAGAGGCAGAAAAATGAGATCACTCCTACCAGGAAGCCACTGAATCAGCATAGAAAAATCTGAACTTTGTCATGCAAGAGGTATTTAAAAATTAAGGAATGGCAGAGAAACAAAAATTTTACTTTCTGACACTCTCTGGACAAAGCGAGGGGAAGCAGGGACACCAAAAAACCCTAAGCAACCCCCCAGTTTTCTTCAACAGAGACTTCTGATGTTGTAATTTTAATACTTTGGAAGGAATCAGAATTTTCAAAGAGTAGGTAAACAGATTTAGAATTTAGGTTTGCCCAAGGAAATGCCATTATCTGTATAGATAAAGCAGGAGCTGTACAAGGTCTTCTGAGAATACTGATTTATTAGAACAAGCATTGACAAGATATACTCACAGCTACTGACAGTGCTTGGAGGCTTTCTTGTCCAAATTTGCTGACGGATTTATCTTAAACATGAGATATACTCACATCCTAATATGTGATAAAAATGTAAGGCCATAGCTCAGGTAAAGTTACACAGTTTACATGTTTTACATCTTAGCACTAATTTGTAACATGACAACTGAACTGATTAGTAAGTAAATGGAAAGAGAAGAAATGCCTGTGAAAGGGCTGATGTCTTTAAAGGCAAATATTTATTCTTGCTGAGTGTCCCAGCTCCTCTCTGCCAAAGACAGACATCAGAACTTGAAACTGACAGGTATCTGCAACAGCTACTTTCCTGCAACTTAAGCTATCATTATGTAGAACATTACATTGAATATCTATTTTTCCACAAGAACCTAAAAACCTCACTCTTCTGCTGCTGCAGCCCACAGTGAAGCTTTCTTTTCAGGTTTTGCTCTGCCAATGAGTTCAGCTCTATACACATAAAAGAGGTTAATTCCTAAACTGACTTTCGCTATCCCACTTAGTGTTCCATTTTTACTTGTGGCTTACTTTCAGTTTTGTCTGGTTTAAAGCAATCACTTTTGAGAGAGAGCTCTAGCTCCACCTTATCTACAAACATTTCCCATACTAATCTTGCCAAGAGTAAGAGAACTGCAAATTCACCACACCAAAGCTTTTTCAGGGACTAAGACCTGCATTTTCCTGACTACTAAGATGGCACTGGTTGCTCAGTGTGATTTCTATGATCCCATAACAAAATTACAATTTTTTGGCTGGTTGTTTTTTTTTTTTTTTTTAATTAAGCAATTTTAAATCCAAATCACACAGGCATTTATGTTTCACACAGCCTATTCTAATATTTAGCATTCATATTCACTGCACACCAATCATCTGCCAGATTTATTAATAATGGTAGTGTAAAATGATAGCGATAGTGTCAAATTTTAAGTGGTCCCTCTGACATTAAAAAAGAATAGATTCAATAATATTTATCAAAAAGCAATTAAAGTATCTAAATGCTTTATCTACCTAATAACTCAACTACATACTATGGATTTCACACATTTTTGTTCTAAAAATCAGTAACACATCAAATACAAAAAGACTATAAAAAAGGCTGTGTCCCAGCTTAAGGAAGATTAACCTTTGCACTGACAATCCCACAGCATGCTGAAATCAGGGGTTACAAGTCAAAATATTCTTTTCCTTTAAAACCTCATGACAGTAAATACTTGTAATTTTCTTTCATTTCTTTTGTGTTACTTCTCTGTAATGACGGAAGATACAATCTGTCTGCTGCTCCAACTACTGCAGTGATTTTATTTCATCTGGAAAGTACAAGCACTTCTTACACATTATTTCCCTGCTGTATTTGTTGATCTATAAGTAAAATGTGTTAAGAAATGTATTTACAATGCTAAATTTCGTATTTCCTCTATTCTGGCAACTCTGCCCCATTATTACCAGACTCTATGGTGTCTGAAAGAGCAAAATAGCTTTTTTGATACGCAGAGATTCAGGGGAAAGGGGGTTTTTTGTTGTTGCTATTTTTTGTGGGCTTGGGAAGAGATTGTCTTTAAATAATACAAGTAATACCCTAAATTTCTTTGAGCTTCAAGACATTCATACTTGTGGATGACCAATGCATTATGCATCCTGCTTTACCTAACAGAATCCAGACCAATGACAACAGCTTTAATGCACTCTATTCCAATGTTTTTGCGACCCTGTTTCCTGTAACAAACATTATCTTTGGATAGAGAATACTCAGATTCTGGCCATATTTGTTCTGCAATATCATCCCCCAGGAATACTCTTCTCTAACACAACACAAATGCCACAGCTGGACCCTGGTTTCACTGCTCTGCAGCCTGCTGAAGAGAAGAAATTCTTCAAATGGAAGAATTGGTGAAGAGCAAAGTGACTGCAACTGTTTACTTAGCAAAGGCCTGGTAGAAATGCAGGTGAAAAATCATAAATCAGGGCAGCTCCTCCTTTGTTTTAAGCCTTGTTTGAGTCAAATACCACAAATTCCAAGCTCTGCACTAAGGCACCTTGCATATCAAAGTGTCCCGCATTAATTTAAGAATGTTTTGACATCTTTGCACAACAGATTATGAAACCCGAACCAGATTAATTCTTAATTTTCCAAGACTCTCTCACTTCTGGTGGTGAATCTATTTCAGATCACTGTGTAGCATATTATGGTATCTTAAAGGTACAACTAGTCAATTATTGATTGTCCAACCAAAGCGACTAGAACATCCTTTCAGAATTAGCTTTCTTCTATTACCAGCTCCAATTTTACAAATGTGCCAGAATTTCTGGATTAGCATTAAAACAAACCATAAAAATAAAAAAAAAAGTAGACAAAATACTATTAAAAAAGATTCCTGTGTCTGAAATTAAATTTTTACAACTAGAATTGTCTGATAGTTAATGAAAAAAAAAAAAAAAGAATTTTCTTGGTTGTTGGAGCATGAAAATGTCTAGTCCAACCTCTTGTGTTACCTCAATGAATCCAATACTATTTAATAAAAGCCTGTCTTCCAGAAAGGCAATAAAGTTCAAGATTTCAAGAAATGAAGACCCTATGACTTTCCTTTGTAATTAATTTCAAAGACTAAGAACACATATTGCTAAAAATATTAAGGCAATTTGTCAGACTTTAATTTCAAGCCACTAATATATTTCTCTGTTACTTTAGAAAATCTTCTCAGTAGCCATTTTATTCCTGTGGAAGGACACTTAGAAAGCAGTTAAACCATCATTCCTTCTCCTTTTTAATAAAAGTCAGACTGAGATCCTCAAGTCTCTCATTATAACACACTTCTTCCAGCCAAGTAATTTTTGTTTCTTTCCTGTAAATCTATCAAGATTTCTATAGTTGTCTTTTACATTCACAAAAACAAAAAGACAAGGCAAGCAAAAAAGAGAGAAAACAGCGAAAGCTTCCCTAATAAGTACTGCATTCTGGTAATACAGCCCTTATCTAGATTTCACACACTGGTAATTTATATCTCCACTACAGAATAACTCAACCACCAGTGCAGAATTAAACTAGTAATGTAGCAGTCAGCTGTTAAACTTCAGTACCATTAACACACACTCCTGTTGGTAAGGCAATTAACCAATTCTCTGAATAATAACCCTCACATTAAGGTACAGAATCATAAACAGAGGAGCATAACATGTAATCACCTCTCCAGAAAATGAGACATGCATTCTGATTCTTCATGGGTGATAATTTCATTAATTTTATCTTTATCTAAATTGCTACCTGCTTCACGAGAAGACTCCTTGTCCCTGAAGACGAAGCAGTTTACTGGTCTCCCAAATATTAACATCATTAAGTCCTGGGGCAGTGAATGTGCCTCAGACTGGAAAAAGTAAATACAAACTCTTCCTCTTTGCACGTTCTTTCCTGGTAAAGATTAGACTGAGCCATGGAGTCGTATGGCAGGTGTGAAGTCTAGCTGATGCTACTCACAAAAGCAAGGGAGCTTCTGGGATGATCTGGGCTGCCACCTACAACCAGCCTTGTGTGCTTCCTAACTAGGAAGGCCACCAGAACAACAATGATCTGTAGCCAGTTAGTATGATCAAGGTCTTTGTTATTGTGCAGCAGGGAGAGAGAGACTGACAGATAAATTTTTAGGACATTTTGGGGACAAAAATCTGTCCAAGCAATGGATTTTTCAATGTTAATCATTTTGCTGTCTCTTCCACTTCTCCCCAGTCCTGGCTTCTAAAGCATGTTGACCATTGCTATGAAGTCAAGCACCAAGAAGAAGTTGAGGAATGTTTTCCTCAACTCTAATAGAACCTCTTATTTTGAGGATTAAACTGTATGGAGATCAAGAATGTGATTGTAGTTTAGAAGTTCCCTTAATTTTACTGGTTACTGAGAACTAAATCAATTTAATGCACAACTATTATTGTATCATTAGAAAATTACACACTTCCTTTTGTTTCAAAGAAAGCACCTAAAATTAAAAAAATAAATGTTTTGCTATACACTAAAAAAATAAATATCTCCCAAGCACAAGAGTGTACTTTTTCAAGAAGTGAGGCATTAGTTACCATCAGCAACTGTGACTGATTTTTCATTAGATACGGAGTTCTCACCTAGTGCTGCTAATTCCCTGGGTTTCACTAACAATTTAAGATAACATATAAAATAACAGAGAAATAATTTATTGGGCTTTAGACAAAATGCTTTTTACTCTCTAACTATATAAACTGCATTTAAAAAAAANAAACAGGAAAAATTTCCGGTGGACAAAACACAGACCATGTCCGGTAGGCAGAATCATACAAGATTGCCTCATATTTTTTTGTAATCCTAATTATCATCACCTCTCATACAACATGAAAGCATATCTGTATTCTGCAGGTTAATGTCATTTGGTTGTTGACCAGAACAAATACAGAACTCAGAAGAGAATGAAAAACATTTTTCATAGCATACATTCCACTTGGTTGTTGTGTTTATTTAAGCAGAAAAGACCGTGGTAATCAGGAAAGATCACTTTTTCAGACTAAAACACTCATAACCCAATAACTAGTCCTTTTCACACTTATGAAAAAGTACATTCAAAATGACACAGGTAGGAAAGCTTGTCACCTCACACTTAAATAAATTTCCCAGACTCTGATGTCTGATACAGCATCTCATCCAGAATCTGTTTCAGGTGTGCATAATAAAAAGGTCACTGAAGCAAAAATTGACACAATCTGTGAAGACTCTGCTTGGTGACAAATACTGCGAGACTAATTTGTTTAAAAGCCTGAAACTGTAGGAAACTCAGGACAAGCCTGCAGAGAATTTTGTAATCATAAAAGATAAGGAAGAGCAGGAGTTCTTCCAATCCTTCAGGCCACATTTGCCTAAAGCAAGAAGATAAGGGAGCAGAAGGAGGTGGCCACTGAGGAGGAAGAGAAGATCTATTGAATTATGCAAAGCCACCCTAAGACAGCAGTAAAGAAAGGCTTACATTTGTGGAAAGCACAAAGCACTGCTTCAGACATTTTCCCAGAGCGGAGGGAGAGAACACAACACAGCCTTGACTGCGTGCCTCCTGCACATTTCCCATCCTGATCACAGGAGAAACACTGTCCCTTGGCCCTGCCACGATCACACATTATAGAAGAACTACCTCCTCCTTTCTCCCAAGCGGGCAACCTCCAGAGTTCCCCAAAGGCTCAGGATCACTGACATAAGCTCTCATCAGGGCACAAACCAAAACACGGGGAAAAGATAAAAACTCAGACCCGTTGGGAGTGAGGTAGCTCCAAAACCGAGTTAACAAGAAGAGACCTCCACACTGTACACCTGCAAAGTGGCACATCACCCCTGCATGGTTGCACCTCTTTGGCACCTACAAAAGGTCTCATTTTTGTCTTCCACCAGAGCCACCTGTACACCAAGCTCCCAGGAGTGTTGTTTTCCACTCTTTACTCTTCCCACCTCCACAGCTGGAAACTTCCCATGGCTGACAGGATTTGACAGCAAACCAGGGATACCACCTTTGCCCTAGAAATGCAGCCAGCCAGCAAAGAGTGTAGATGGAGCCACCATAAGGCAAATGGAAGACCTCTCTTTCAACTGTACAAGATAACTCATAATTTTTGTGATTTGGCATCTAGAAAAAACTGGGGGAGGTATATGGGGTATTTTTTGTATTTTCAGTTATGTCATGCAATAAGGCTTTCCAACAGTTCTTTCTGTTGTCACATGATGTTTTTATGGTATAGTACTATTCCCAGGATTAATAAGCTATTTTTAAAAATGTACAGATATATAGCAATTTATTGTTCTCCTTGGCTTTAACAAAAAGTGATGAAGTAAAGCTCTGCAGACAGCTTGATATAATTATACCAGTACAATATCTGGCATGCATAAATATGCTTAAAAGGATGCTGTACATAATTAGTATACTATTTTGATGTCTTTATTTCATAGACTCAGAAAGACTCAGTTTGACTAAATACACTTATCCTCAAAGAGCACCTCAGATACTCATTTTCTAGGAACTACGATTTTTTTTTCTGACCTCCGTGTTTTGAGGGTTTTTTCTCAACTGGCTGAATTTTTTACAGAAAATTATCTTCCATTCTTCACAGATGAAGTCTCTGGAGGTAAACCAAGAGACTTCATCAAATTCTACACATAACTATTTATTTTGAATTGTCCTTACATACATATAGCTTTCAATCTATCAAACCATCTGTCTTACTCAATATGCAGAACACTATTGGTCATTACAGCTTATACATATCTATATCTGTATCTATATCTACACACACATATGAATACAATACATATGTATAAATAAAATACAAACATACACTTATGTGTATATACCAAATATATACGTTAGAAACTCCAGTTTTCAGTGACAAAAGTTTTGTGGCCAGATTCCTATGAAAGGTTTATTCCCTTTGAGGTATCTGTGAGGTACCAAAATCAGTAGAACAATGTCTGACATATGAAAATTATACATAATATGCTACATAAAGAAGGCAGTAAAACCAGCAATATTTTGAAAACTTAAGACTACTTAATAAAAGGTATGTAAATCTATAAGAGGAAAATACAGTGATTGTTTATTGCTATGTAACAGCTGTGATCTTTTATAGTTCTGTCTACAGTAATAATTTATAAGTTAATTAGTTGTAAACTTTAAATGGTTGCTGCTATTGCTATTTGTACTTTAAAATGTGGAATATCTTGTAATTTATATAATCAGAAAATATTAGTGTGGTTCTGTAACTAAATAAATACTACTTATTAAAATAGCAAAGGCTGCAATTTATCTTTCACTATCAACTGGTAATTCCCCTTTATTTCAGTTTTGGTAAAATAGTTCACTGTGCTTATTTCTTCAGCATGAAAAAGAGATAACCAAACAGAAGCTGTTCTTACACTGTGTGAAAACTTCCATGGATTCCTAAAAGGGAAGTGGAAATAACCAGGAGAGAGAAGAGGAAAACAAGAGACATTTGCACTCCATAGAGCAAAGCAAGGTAACATACTGAGAAGCTACAGAAAATAGTTTAGTTTCACTTCAGGCCTGGCCTCCCTAAAAACATTAGCCTGACTAACTGTGCAAATGTCAAGCTGTAGCATCTTTCTGCAGCTCTAGGCTGAAGTCTGAGGGAATACTGCTGATCATGATCCTTTCCTAACCCAGATCGAAAAGTCATGTACTAATGTTTGTGAGGGGGTTATCTTTTCAGGAGTGCTAAGGCAGTATTATATATATAAACAAAAACTGATTTTGAAAATACTCAAAAATTAACAAACTACACAGATATCTTTGAGCTGTTAATGGAAAATGTCTTTCACTTTACCTTATTTAAGGACATTAATGTTCAGTCTGGACATCAGTCTCCAACCTGAAGAGTGCTGTGCTGATAGAATAAATACACAATACTTCTGTTCTTTATGAGGCATATACCAAAACTCTCCATTTAACTGTGAAAGGTACCACATCCTGAAAACCCTTCCTTTCTCCTACCCATTTTATGAACGTCAGCACTTGCATGCTCCATTCTTCAGCCATAAGTCCATGCACTTCTGCCAAAATTAGAGCCCTTCCTGCACATTCCCCACTTTCTCATCCTGTCCATGTAAGAGGCTCATCCGGATTTGTCAGTCGTTTACTGTGCACATGTGACCCTCTCTGGGAGTCACATGTAAACAGAGCTGTCATGACCTCACAGAACTTACTCCTCCAAATTAGGTAGTGAACCCCACATCCTCCATCTCCCCATTTCATTTTCTTATGGATTGCTGATAGAAAGATGTTTCTTCTAAAGTTATAGAAAACAAAACTAAAAGCCACACAGCTTGGAAAAAAATCTCCAGGTAAGCAAATTCACTGCTGCATTTGGCATATAGTCAATGTTTGCTCAGCAAGTGAAGACACAGCCTCAGTCACATTTATTCTTTTACAGAGGACAAATGAAGACCATGGAACACTTAAAGCTTTCAGATAGCTTAAGAGAAGCTGCACAATGCATAATGCTTGTATAGGCAATCTCCACAGACACGAAGTTTACTTTGAAAAATGTCAATGTCACTCTCAATAATTGCAAAACTCTAGAAATCGCTAAAATGTTTTTTCATTGTGTTTCATCTGACTCACCCTGCAGTAAGTTTTCAGTGCTGCTTCTCTGCAGATGCAGCAGTCATTGGATTTTTCAGAGACCACTTTCATAGCTCTGGAGACTCAGTTTTTAGCAGAACTGAAATTATGAAACTGGCTCTACAGTGCTGATATGGTCACCTCCCACTATGAACGAAGATCTCGTAAATGTGCGGGGAAACCAATAATACAAGTTCTGGTAAAAGCTGAACCTCACAAAATAATTTTAAAAATACAAGAAACTTTTTTTTTTTTTAATAAAAAGCAAGCCAAAAATCTGAAGGATTAGGGGTAACATGAAAGTTACTGCAGCACACCATACAGTCAGTGTGCATGCATTTTCCTGAACCAGCTAAAAGCAGAGTGACCAGAATGCTGACCAAAAAATCTAAAAAAAAACCCAAAAACCGAATACCCTTCAACCTGGAGAATAGTAAGGAATAAACAATACCTGGTCTATGAAATGCTGTTTCTGAACTACTGAACCTCCATGTCAGACTGATATGTACATATATGTTGCTAGCATAGAGAAGAATTTTCCAGTGAAAACTCTTCCATTCATGTGCTTAAGACCTTAGGAACAAGATGGAAGTACAAAGAGAAGACATCAGAAAATCCTAAGGGAGGACAAAGAAAGTTAAAAGACTTCTGAGAAATCCAGGAATGCACAGTAGTTTATTTATCAGACTATAGCAGAATTGTCTACTTCTTTTTTCCCTCTTGCAACATGCTGACATAGAAAATAATGATGAAAAGCTAAACTGTGTAGATGCCTCAAGGAAACTGACAATATAAACATTGCCCTTGTTCTGGTTTTCAGATCCCACCCCATAAACTAACACAAGGTTTGAATGAAGGCGATCTCACTTCATACCTTCGTAAGCCCTTTTCCAATGTTGCCAAATTCTTGGAATAAAAGAACAGCCTTTGGATTACATAAAACAATAAATAAATAAATATGTATTTATGTACGTAGAAATATATCTATATTTACACATTTGCACCTAGACATATATAAAACTTAGAGTCAATCCTAGAACGGCTTGGGTTGGAAAGGACCTTAAAGGTCATCTAGTTCCAACCCCCCTGCCATGGGCAGGGATATCTTTCACTAGACCAGGTTGCTTAAAGTCAAGTCCAACCCGGCCTTGAACACTTCCAGGGATGGGGCATCCACAACTTCTCTGGGCAGCCTGTTCCTGTTCCTCACCACCCTCACAGTAAAGGATTTCTTCCTAACATCTAATCTAAATCTCTTCTGGTTTAGTTTAAAGCTGTTCCTCCTTGTCCTACCACAATCTGTCCGCATACAAAGTCAATCTCCCTCTATTTTAGAAGTCCCCTTTAGGTACTGGAAGGTCGCTATAAGGAAGGCTCCCCAGAGCCCTCTCTTCTCCAGGTTGAACAACCCCAGCTATCTCAGCCTCTCCTGATATGAGAGATGTTCCAGTCCCCTGATCATCTTTGTGGCCTTCTCTGGACCCATTTTAACATCCACCAGAACCCCCAAGTCCTCCTCAGCAGTGCTGCTCTCAACGAGTTCATCTCCCAGTCTGTGCCCAGGTCTGACCCAGGTGCAGCACCTTGCACTTGGACTTGTTGGAACTTCACAGGGTTCTCATGGGCCCACTTCTCGAGCTTGCCCAAGTCTGCTGGGATGGTATCCCTTCAAATGACAGAATATGCCTTCCATACTGGAAATCTGCACTTTTCCTAAACCTTATGTTATTCACATTATTTGGTTCAGCACTCAGAATGGGCCTTTTGAACTCAGTGAAATAAAACAGAAGTAACAATTTCTGCAGAAATGGCAGCTCAGCTTGAAGCTAAAAGGACAATATTTACTGAGCTACCTCTACTAAAAACCTCCCTCTAAGTCAGTTTGCTCAACCACTTTCTCTTTTTAGCAGTCAGTGTGACCTTTGGTCAAAAGAGGAACCAGATCAATAGTATCAACACGAACTAATCCTTGTGGAAGCATTTATTTCTTTTTCGTCCTTTGTTAAGCCAAAAAAAGCAAGAATTGCCCCAACTCTCAAATTATAAGCCTAAAATGGTACACCTCAAGTTATGTTCCTAGACAATTTAAAAGGCAATCTGATTTCTTAGAGTTAAGCAAGTTCAGTTTTCTTTGTCTACTGATCTAAGAATTTCTGTAGTCAGAAATAGTGTCAACTCAGTTTTTGCAGCAATAATGGTTTATAGACCAAATACCTCTAAATGACACACTGATAAAACTTCCAGTTTGTAAGAAGTATGTGTGTTAAGAAGAATCCAAGTTTCCTGAATTTAATCCTAATCCACATTAATTATTGGTAATTTTATTGATGCACACAGAAAAAGTGTGTAAAATTCTTATTCAGGTAAAAAGTCCAAAGGTTAGCAAGTAGAATGTTGGGGTTTTTTTAACTTGGAAAGCAAAGATATCATGAACAAAGCTGACTATACTTAGGCTAGACATAAGTCTATAATGTCTAACTGCATATGCTTGCATGTAGGAGAGAAAAATGCACTGAAGTGTGTATCAATTAATTAATATATAAAAGTAGTAAACCCGCACACATAGATAAAGTAAGATATCTATTATAAATGGCTACAAAGAATAGAAAAGTAGTACACATTTATATGTAAAGTTGTAGTAGAATATAGTTTATGTAATTTTTCATATTGCATGCAGCCAAGTCATCCAGCCCATCCTCTTAGCCTGCACTGGTCTAACTGATGTCCAAAAATAATTTGGAATTTTTCATCTTCATTGCAGAACCTTTGAGAGACCAATGACATAAGTTCTGGCCACTTGTTTTTCTTCGCAGATCTGTTCACATTTCATTTTCTCTCCATTTGAAGCAGTAAATAAATAAAGAAACTATTCAAAAGTGACATCTTAATTTTCTGGACTTTCAAGGCTCCTTTTCCATGTTTTTTCTCCAACACTAACAAATACCTTTTCTGTCCCACTGACACGGCAGCATCCCACTTGTGTTGGTGGGAGTACCTACAGTGTATTCACCATGGTGATGTGAACATAAGGGGAAACATCGTCTGTAAACCTATCTCTGTTGCTGGTGTGCAAAAGGATTCCACATTCCAACACAACTGCAGGCAGACATTTTAAGCCACAACAATTCTACCTTTGAGAGATGGTAATTAAATATGGTCAACAGAGACTAGGACTGTGGAGCATAAGAAGATGGTAATAACAAATCAAAGGAAGAAGTGAGATGAGAATTTGTGCCTTCTTGAATTCTAGTTTATTAATGAAAGCAGCAAAGGGCAGATGAATCTACAGATTTTTGGATTCTTGGAATGTTGTGTTTTGAGAGCTTATTTTAATAACAGCAATGAGGTAACGTAAAAAGATGAAACAAACTAATACAACCTATGCATTTTTTCCTTAGAAAGAGCAGCAATTAAGGAAAAGGCAAACTCTGCATGAGATTTTTAAGATGGCTACCAAAATTCTGCTCATTTTCATTCCTCAGCTATTTAATAATTCAGGCAGTTTATTGCAGTCAAAAAACGGCCACTTGCCATTTCTGCATTTATATAAAGCGTATGTCAGTGGGTTTTAATCATGTTGTATATCTTTGGAACTGTCATTGTCCTTTCTTATTTCACTACTTTGAGGAGAAAGACCAGGGATAACAATTTCATGCTTTGAAAAGAAACATGCAATGCTACTGTTTGTAAAACTGTGAATATCTATTTTAAATTTCATCCACATACCTTTCCAAAAGGATGATTTATCCTCACGTTGCAGTGAGGTAAAGATATTTCTAAATACCTTTGCTAGCTCTATTCTACTATTCTTTCCATTTGAATAAGTTTTTTTTCCCCCTCTTTTTCTTTTAGGATATCACTTTCAATAAATGGGTATCTAAATGTTAAGATCACCCTTACACAATATTATACCAGGTTGCCTTTTGCACATGTAACTGTACACTTTGAAATTCAGATTGTAGGAGTTTGAATTTATGGTATTTTTGCATGGAACAGACTGGAGGATACACAGTCTATGATTCCATATGTCACATCCTTACAAACACTGATCTTTGAGTATGCTTGAGTCAAGAATATTCATTTATGTACAAAAAATCTTGACAGTGCTATCCCTTTTGCTCCTGGACGAGGCAGTGATGCAGGAGCTGTGCTACCAGGGCTTCTAAGAATATGCCTCAAACTATACAAATACACAGTGATCAACCTTTTTTTTTCTTCTATTTTTTTACAATAGTTACATTGGTGTAATGTCTTGGCCAGAAACTGCTTATGAATGGGAGCAATGTTCCCCACTCACTGGAGGAGGCAGGGTGGGGAAGTGGCAATATTTAAGCAAACAGTGTCTATTGAATTAAAAAAGACAGATAGAACAGGACAACAACTCAGGGATACATGAGTAATTAAGATTACCATTCCCCCAAAATAACGCTGACAAAAGTCTGGGTCGGGGTTTCTTTTATAGCTGTGTGGCTACCAGTCTAAATTACTGCTGCTGTGCTTCTCTGCATAAACCCTCACCTCATTCTCTCTGCTGGCACCACGGAGTATAATTGCTTGGGAGATGAAACTGGGTCATGAATGGTATGCCAGTGAAGTTAGAAGCTTCTCTTGCTCCTTGGTGGGTAGGAGGCTACTGGCCAGAACATGCTGGTTTGAACATGAGCCAGGTGCTGCACTGTTTATTTTTCAACAGATATCAGCAATGCCCTTCTTATTTCCTTTTTTAAGCCATCCAAACCTCATCCAGAATATACTGCTAGTTAAGACTACCCAGACAGAAAACAGCAGTAAATCCTCCAAGATATTTTGGGCTGCAGGACCATATGCATGCCATTGGATGGATTGGAATCCATTTAGCAGCACTACAATAGCAGCAAGCCTGTTCTAACAGCAACAAATTCTTTAAAAAGAAATGCAAAAAAAAAAAAAA
>VZTI01004115.1:89764-102222 GCA_013397865.1 Struthidea cinerea
AAAAAAAAAAAAAAACCACCAGTGTATTCTTCACAACTGAACACAGGACAGTAACTATGAGAGAGGCAAGAACACAAATTATGTTTGTAAAACTACTGAACATGTAGCTTATCCCAAACAAATCCATTAGCTAAGTTTAATGGTGTTATGGATCCTGTAGAAAAAAACCCATATATTCAAGTAATTAAAGATCACCTCTAGAGTATTTCCAAAAGAAAGAGTTAAAACTACAATGGCAGATATAACCACGACAGTATTTTATTTTAAATATATTGCTTCCTGAATTATGTTCTGTTCTTGCTGTCAGAATAAAAATTATCCTGCCAGTCTCTCTAACTTAAAATAAACCCTTTACTGGATACAATATTGCCATTAGGTAACAGGTATATGAACAATGGTCAATTCATTGTACATAAACTGATTGAGAGAACCTTTAAACATTCCCTTGAGTCAGGATAATTCTGAGTAATGCCCTGATTTATTGCAGCTTGCCTACAAGTTTGCACTCAGCAACTGTGTGATAGTTTTCACTCTTAGAATCTAAGAACCTCAAGGAGTGATGCTAGTTTTAAACTCTGAACTTTCTGAGCTACAAAAAATCAAAAGGTCTAAACAGAATCTCAAAAAGCCATTCTGAAACTAGGAGTGAAAATAATCCAGCTTCAGTTTGGAGCACGCTAATTTATATATATCAAGTTATGGAGTATATTTTTGGTGCTATTAAATTTGATAATATCGTGCTCGGACACAGCAAAGGAAATAGTTTCACCTAATTAAATTACTTGCTATTAGGACCTTTGGAGCATCTTCAAAAGCCATGTTAACAAATTACTGGAAAATGGAATAGCCTTCCTAATTTCGTGTGTGATGATTTGTTAATGATTACATTAAAAAGAAACTGATTCATATCAAGCTATTAAGGCAAAAGGGAATAATTTTATCTTTCACATAATGCAGGTCACAGGTTTTTGTTATGTGGTTCTTGCATTATTGTGATTCTGTTTCAACAGGCAAATCCAAGTTAGAAAGAGATGAATGCTGCTTTAGAGATGTCAACACTAAGCACTGTTCAACAGTGCAGACATCCTCCCTTCTTGCACTGAGCCACATGACACTTAAAAGGGTACATTCAGACAAGAGCCTTGCACGAAGATGGAGCCATCCCCTTACGTGGTACAGAGAAAGACATGCTTCCTACTGCCTCGTTCCACTCCCCAGACCACAGATTCCGTGGTCACACAAAACACTGACATGGAGAGCATGGTTTGCTTATTGTTAGCTTCAAGAAAAAAAACAAACAAACAAACAAACCAAAAACTACTAAAGAGTTCTGTAATCTGAGAAAGCCATAATAATAGGCAATTCCTGAAGGATGAACTCAAAAAAAGAAGCTTTTTTTTTTTAAACACTGAAGAAATGAGTGGAAAAGGGTGAATTGCGCACTTTATGTCTTCCCATCAAGATTTATGTCTTAGTTACAAGGTAATAAGAAATAAATAAATAAGTATCACATACTCTTTTATTACTATGATACTTCACTGACAAGGTGGGAAGACAGGAAGAGTAGCAAGGATCATGAAATGTATGTATAGCATATCTTGCATAATATTTTGTGTTCATGTATTGGTGTCTTTAGTAATTTAATGGTTGAAAAATAAAACATTCATGCCAGACAACAGCAGCTGGCTGACAAGCCAGAAACACAGTTTCAACTAAGGTGCCTGGTGCCAGGAGAAGACCTCAGTGACTTTGCCACAGTTGACACAGCTCCTGCTTAATTCAGTAGGTACCTTTAAGTAGCCAGACTGCCTGATTTGACAACTGTCATCAAATGCATTTCTGTCTAGAGTTTAAATCCAAGGGAATAGAAATGCAATAGATGAATATGGAAGTAGTCCAAACTGTAAGGAGCAGTTGGAAGGCAGATTACTGCATCTACTTTGCTAAGTAAAATAATACCCAGGAGCAAAGCAAGGAGCAGATTCCTTGATTGTCCATGTGATGTAATTGTTACTTAGCTTCCAGGCTGTTTTGAAGAGGTGCATTTGATTCGCTCTGAGACCTAACCAGGGAGTTGTGCAGACGGAGGAATATTCCATGCAGCACCCTCCATATACAATGTGAAAATGCTGTGCCTGGTTTGGATTCTTCTTCCCTATACAGTTTTCCAGCTCTACCCCCAAAAGTTTTTCATCCTCAAATACCACTGCATACATTCCTACCATACACTGGAGCTTGTAAGACACATTCTTTGTCATGTGTTACAAAAATACTTTGCTGTAGGGCTGAGACACAGTTCTCACATATTTCAGAGGCTTTGAAGTAAAAAGAGAAAAGGAAAGAAAAAGATCACAGGCCCTTAGTGGACCCCAATCAAGTGTTATGCTGGGTGAGATAACAGAAAACAGAGACATGCGTAGTTTTGAAGCAAGATATGCCATTCCTGGGAGTTCAACAAGCATTTCCTCAGATGGACACCATTTTCAATTGTCCCTACATCCTCTGAGTCACCACTACTCCCATTTAAAAGAAAAAAAAAAGGTGAAAAAAATTAGTTAAGGAAAATTTAAGCACGTGAAGAGACTCTGTAATAAGTGATGATCAGGGGACAAAAAAGACAACAAATAATCATGCGCAAAATACAATATTGTTCATAAAATCCTGAACCAGGATTTAATTAGATTTTTAGTTAGTCCAGCTAACTAAAATCTTTGCTTTGCTTAAAGCCTGTAGAATGATGAAAAGCAAGATGAACTGTAATAAAAAATGGCAAGATAAGAATGTTCTGCCTCTAGAGGTTAGAAAAAATTTCTAAAGGATTTGCTTCTATGAATGTTAAAAAGAATTGTTTAAGAACCTGAGGACTGTGGAATCCTCTTCTGTCTGCAAAAGGTTAGTGGGGGAACTATGTAGCTTGCTCAAGCTTTTAAAAAATAAGTATAGATTGCCAACATTTTCACTGGCTGCAGGAAAATTCTGAACAATGACAGATGTCTATCCTGAACATGTTCTGATTCACCCCAATGTATCTCTTTCATCTTTACAGACCAGAGGGCAACATACAGCAAACAAACGGGCTGAGATCTTTCTTACTTGTGCAACACAGAAGTGCTGCCTTAGCTACACCAATCCAACATTCTGAGGATACAAGGGCACATACTCACTGAGCTCCCTGGCACTTGAAGCATAAAACATATGCATAACTTAGGTAATTTAATACCTTTTGACTATTTGAATTCAGGAACCTTTTACTGCTTACGAAACAGGACTTGAATACTGCTTCAAGATGCAGCATTTTTGAATTTAGGCCAATTTTGAAGTCAAGGTCTCATAGCATTTACTCCATTCCATGTCTGTTTTCCCATATATATTGTTTTACTTAATGTACGTGTATATTGTACAGCTGTTACATGCAAATTTATTTCTAATCTTTGTTAAACTAAAATTAGGCCTGATGGATGAAGCATGTTTTTATATCAATCCAAAAATTTACTTTGAGAACTCAGCATTTATTTAAATATATATATCTCTAAAAGATTTCCATCTGCAATAAAGATTGCAACATGGAAAAAAAAGGAACACACAGTGAAAGGACACGTTCTAAAACATTTTAGAACTCAGTCACTCAGTGAAGAACTGATTGTTATGCATAACATTATGGTCAGAAGAGGGAACAGTTCACTTAGAGATGGAGTACAGTGAAAGAAAAGGAAAAGGGACAGAGCAAAGACAGAGTCATAACACTGAACTCTTCCATGACAAGTTATCAGTAATACAGTAAGATCTGGCAAAACTAGCTAAATAAAATAAGGAAAAGGCTGACATGTGAAAAAACAGTTTGACTGCTTGAATGCTATATATCATTAAATTTCATTCCAAAGAGCATCTGTCTTAGCCAGTGATGGTCATTTTTCGAAAGAACTGCCCTTTATATTTCTAGTGAGCATAAAGATCATGCAGCAGCCAATACACTGTCAAAATTAAACAGCAAATCCCTGCATGGATTAATACCCAGGACCTTTTTTTCTGCTATTATTATCATAACCGACCACAGAGAAGCTGTAAACAGTTTGTACACAGGCGATATTTGCCCTGTGGGAACCTGCTTTTAATGGATTCAGAAATGATGTCAACAGTACTTCATTTCTGGTAGCAGACTGCAGAATGTTGATGGTTCAATTTCCATGATAACTCCTCAAAGCACTGGGAAATGAATGGGTAAAGAGGTAAAGAATGGAAATCAGAGGCTCAGGCAAATATTAAAACAATGGATTAAAAGTTATTTGGGAATTTCTAGACCACCTGTATTACCTGACAAGATTATAAAGCAAAAATGTGATGGCAATATTTATATAAACAACTTTCAAAGTTAGGAAGAGCACAGTCACATTTCCCCATAACATGCAAATCAGGAAGTCAAATATTACAACTATAGTATAATTTAAAACTAATCAACTAATTAACTTGTGCAGACATCACCCTTTTGAGGATGATGGCAAAGAGCCATTTGGAATTTTTTGCTACTTGTATAGACAGCCTTCTGAAATAAAAAAAAATTGTCAAGACAAAGCCTTATACGTGGAAATTCTGATTAAAAATAGCCATTCTACATCCCAGGAGAAGCTGCTGAAAACAGAGATACTCCTCATTGAAATCTGCAGTTTTCAGTGACCAACAGACATGTTAATAAAATCGAGACTGTTAGTTATATAATTCCACCATATAATAACTTTTGAAACATCTCATTGTACCTGGAGCTCTGTGACCTGACGCAGTCCGGTTTGTTTGGCTGATCTTTCTGCTTTGCCTCCTTTTTTTGATGTTTGCAAAGATGACTGACAAACTGAAAATCAATCTAGTGAATACCTTCAGATCATCCATGGACATCAGCTGTTAAGCAGCAGAGGGGGAAATGCTGTTGAGTGCTTTCGTGATTGGTCTAAACAACTTTAAGCCCACTACACCAAGAAGAGTCATGCTCTGGCCCTTCTCACCACCGCCTTTGGCCGAGCAGTCTGATCTTCCTTGTGCTGACAGCGTGGCTCATTCCACTGCCACACAAGCACAACGGGGAAGCATTTGTCCTGAAAAGCAGCTACACAGCAAAAGACAAAACAACTCCTTTCCCCTAGACTGAATTTCCCAGTTCCCAGATCTGGCTCACCAGGCAGCAAGAGGGAGGGATGGGAATGCTGGCTGGTGGTGGAGGGTACTGAATGTAACCTCAGAGCAGGAACACACACAGAGATTAGTTTAAATCAACTGAGCACCTACACCTGTTGAGACAATCTTAAATATATATTCCAACTTTTTTTACACTTTTTAGTCCTTAACTCCTCAAATAAAGGAATGGATTAAAGAAAAAAAAAAAGAGAGAGAGGAAATGCTTAATTTTTTCTGGGTGTTCATTATTTAAATAATTGTTTTAAGTTAAATTACCTTGAGTTGGTTAATTCAGAAAAATATATCAACCCATTCTTATCTGCCTAAATAGATCAGAAACCTAGCACAAGGTATCCATGCTCTAAAATGTTGCTAGAGCCTACAATACTTCAGTGGGTTTTCCCACTACTTTCTTCAGAATATTTAATGTCCCTTTGGCAGTTTTGTTTCTAATTTAAATTTGTTTCTGTAGATTTTGGAACTACAGTGATATTAATTACTTTCTGACAACTGGAAGTGAAACTGTCATACTAATACCAGTGTATATTAAAAACAAAATGTCAGCAAGTAAAAGCAACCAGCAAGTGATTCTATATTAATTTTATTTCCTATTTTTAGTGGCATTTTACAAACGAAAATATTGTAAATTAATACTTTGTCTAAAGGGAGTGTATGCAGACCGGAAAAACAACCTCTTATTTTTTCTTATTTCTTGCACTGTTTGCATCAGCACAGAAAGAAAGGGGTTTGGGTGACCAGTTTCAACAAAGAGGGTTCCAGTCATTCACCCTACCAATAGAAGAAAACTTCAAGCAAAGCCTTCACTGAGCTCACGGAAGATGGAGAGAGATCTGAAGCTCTAGGCAAATATGTAACCACTCATATGAATTTTAATGACTGAATAACCTTAAAAGTAAAAAATATCTTGAAGTGTTTAGCTCCAAACCCAACTTTATTTAATGTGTGAGTTGACTCTGAACACATTAAAACAGCAAAGAGAACACATTTTTTGCTGCAAGGTTTTGGGGTCTTCCACAAGTTTCAGGTTAATTTAACACAAACAACTGGAATTCCAAATTTGTATCAGGTTTATCAAGTAGATATCTAGAAGGACATTTTAGAAATTTAATAACTTACTGTAGCATAGTATGTGCTGCATTACATTTCAAAATTGCTGACGTTATTTTGATCCTGGATTATGAAATAGGCATTGTAAGGGGAATCCAATTACAGGACAAAAGAACTGGATCTGCATACTTAGGAACTAACTAAAGTGAAACAATTTCATGACTTTTATACTTTTTTCTGACCTTCCCTGTGGAGATGCTGGAAAGAGACCATTCCTAACCTTCCCCTCAATACACAGAGGTAAAAAAAAGGATAAGAAAAGCAAATGGAGAAACCTAATGAGATAAAGTGACAGTGGAAAGTTCCAGGAGTTGCAGCATTGCTCTTCCTTAACCAGTTCAAGTGCACAGCACAGCGCCACCATTTCCAGATACCCAGGTGGTTCCTAGCCTGGGCAGGAGACCTCCTCAAGGAAGGTCAAATAATCAGCCTCAGCTGCAACCCAAGAACTCATAAAGACATGAACCTTCAAGATTTCTAGGAAGTAGATCAAGTACATATAATCCCATTCTGAGAAGGGAATGATTACAGATAAATAAGCAGATGTATTTTCCAACTTGTTCCGAAAAAATGTTTGTCCATGGTCACAAGACAAAAAAATCATTGCCTTAAATGGCTTTCTAATATGGATTTTAAAAAATAAAACTGTATCAAAATTCTTCCAGTGGTGCTCCTAGTATTTTATCTTGGGACTGCTTTTCCTCTCCACAAATCACTTCAGTCTGATAGGTCACACACAAAGGTTGAATAAGAAACACATGATGGCTACATCCTTGAGGGAAAAAACCCCTAAACTGCTTGTAAAATAAGAGATTTTTTAGCCCACCAGATTTTTTCACATTTTAATAGCTGTAAAGAGTAATTTGTCTTTAAGCATTACGAAACAAATGGCATTCAAGTGTAAAGTCTCTTCATAAACACGAACCACAAGTGTGGGGACCCAGTGAGCCGCTAACCAAGGTAACTCACGTGTAAAGTACTTTTTATGATGCATTAGATGTGTCAGCATATTTCCAGGCTAAGAATAGAGTGGAACAAGCTATTCGTTAGGTTTTTTTTCATGAAAATAGATTGGAATTCATATTGCACATTATTCATGCAACTAGAAAACTGCAACCTTACATGTTTTCAGTTTTATTGCTTTTCTTTGCCAAACTGACTGAAATAAATTAAGGTGACACATTATGAAAATCATTGCACATAACAAATTCATAACTTCTAGAGCAGAAGCAGCACTAATTGCTCAAAAGCTGTCTTAAACATTTAGGAGCTACTGTAAAATATGAAAAGAGTACAGCCTCTAGTTACAAAAAGACAACCATACAGCCAGCAAAGATGTGACTACAGTTCAGGAAGGTAATTCCCAAGGAGGTCACAAAGTCCCAGTATTGTAGTAATGTTGTCTACAGTAGCACAAAGGTCATTGTGGGCTGACCTCCCAGCATGTATTCACATTCCCAGGCAGAATGTGAGTTCACCAGCTGAGTTCTTTCCTACCACAGCTGTAATCCAGTCACCCAGTTTAGGTATGCCCACAGCTGGTGAGGCCTGCAGTAGTGCAACACCCCAAGAAGCTTTAAGCCTTAATAAAGACTGGAAAAAAACATTCTTCAAAATGCAAGAGTATTTGAACAATCTCTGGAGACTTGCTGATGAATTCAGAGAACTGTCCAAGTCAGATGATACTTATTCTCCTTCTCCTTTCAACTGACCCAATTGTATTAAAAGAAGTTAAAAACAGTAGAGGTTGGGGTTTTTTTTGTGTTCCATTCTTAGCAATTGCTATAGCTGTCACTAGAATACTCTTCAACTACAAGTAGGAGAAGAAACTTGCAAGTTCTTTGTGTTCAGCCATAAATACCAGTATATATGGTCAATATATCCTGCTGCAAACAGTAACAACAGAAGGCCAGAGCTCTGCGAAACCTGGCAGCTCTTACAGATGAACAAAAGGAGTAAGACTTGCTGCGAGTGCTGAGAGGCTGTGAGACACTGTAGAGGGCAAGGCAAATGCCAGACCTGAGAAACGTGCAGAGGCATAGTAACACGCAGAGGAGTGCTAGGCAGGTTGGAGAGAAGGACTCCTGGGTTTGCTAAGGCAGCTTTAATGTGGGTATCTGCTGATACTGAGAGAATGCAGGAGAGAGGCTGCAGATTTGTGAAACAGCAGAAATACCAGAGTACATGAAGAGGAAGCAGTCTGAAGATGCTGGAACAGAATATGAGAGTTTTCTGCAATAGCAGGACAGTATTCTACCGCAGAAGATTTTGTAAAGACTGTGTTCTCTCCCTGAGATATGATGTTTCAACTTCCCTTCTCCTGGTTATCATCTCTTGTTAAGATCCCAGTGGAACAGCCAGATGGACAACACTAGGCTTCTAGTTCAGGATCTATGACAAACACACATGGGAAAACCTGGTTTCCCAAAGTTTTGCAGAACACAGGAGTGCAGCAGAACAAAAGTATTTCAGGGTGCAAGATGTGGAGTAGCTGGGAGCTTTACGATTTAGTGGCAGGGGAGGTTGCCCAAGTGACTGAAATTAGTAACAAAACAGAGTTGGAGACAAGAAAAAGGAACAGTACTTGCCTATGAAAGTTTTTCCTTTAAGATGTGATTCACAGCAAGTAGCTTGAGGACCGGCTATGGCAGTAGTAGCAATGTGAGGTCTTCATGTATGCACTCATCACTTCAGTGAATATTCAGTAGTTAACCCTGCTTCATCCTTCAGAGAGAAATGACAGGGAAGAAGGGACAAAGGAGAATTTGGAAGCTTCCCAACCCCTCTTTGTGAGAAAGGTGGTAAGAGAAACCAACAATAGAATTCTACAATATGGATTATATAGTTGATGGTTGTTTGAACTCCTAAGCAATAGTGATTATCACTTTGTCACTGTGACTGAAATTAAAGCAGCATTAGTGAGATGGAAGAGAAATTTAAACAGAGGCTTTTAAAACGTAGCCTTACAGAACCTAAAAACTAACATACACATAGATTTCAAGAGCCAGTTCTGTCTGCTTGAGACTTCTATATTCTAATACACAGTACAAATAATTTATTCAGCCTTTTATTACCTGGGTAATAAATAGTTTGTAAGCCTATTAAAAAAGATCAATCCATCAACTGTTTTCACTAATTGGGATACCACTATTTATCTGTTCTGTCAGTTTTATGAACAACTAAAATCAAGACTGGAGACAGGTGGTAATTTTCCTGACCACATTACACAGCATTTTCCCAGTTCCCCCACAAAAAGCAAATGCAATCTGGAAGTATGCAGTTGCCAAAAGTATCTTCTTTTCTTTTTGTGTGTATACTGTTTCATTTTTCCTCACTTCAGATAGGAACTAAAATAACACATAGAGACACACATTTGGGTGATGAAATTTTTACCCCCTCCTCTTACATTTGAGGAATATGCACACCGAATCTATTTATTCCATGATTTTACATAGCATTTCTGTATGTGGCAACACATTAAACAAATGCCTGCGTGTGCATCAGAGTGCTCAAAACCTGACTGTGAGAACAATTTCCATGTATGATACATATGCCATTCAATGATTGCAACAGGCAATCTAAAACCTATTGATCAAGCCACAACAACAGTAAAGTACAGAGGGAAAACGAGATAAAGGATGTAGTTAACTATTACAGCACCACAATGCCAAAGGGTAAGGGAATCAGTCCTGAATTCCTTATCGTCTAGAAGACAACATGTAAGAGCACCATCAGAAACATCCACACAAGCTTCCAGGCTAAATGCCATTGAATTGAACAGCTTGTGGTTGAAGTGCCAGCCTGAAAATCAAAGGACCTATGCTCTTCAAGACTGTGTTAAATCATGTTAGTGCTTCAGTTTCCTCACATCAGTAAAACTGGGATAGCTCTATCAATATCCATTTTGATAATTTTGATACTTGGTGATAAAAGGTCTCCCTAAGAAACACTGCTTTGTCCCCATTCTAAAGTGTTGCTTTTTGTAGTTTTAATTCATATTGGTACAGCTTTTAAAATACTAATCTAGAACTGTTCTACTTGAAAATCACTTCAAACATGCAAATGCAAAATGGAAGTATTAAAACTGAATGAATTCTATCTTCCTTCATATTAAAGGCTTCCCAAGAGTGTTTAAACTTCCTTTTTAAAGAAACTGATTGAGATCCATCAGAACTATATAATTCCCTGCACTTTGCTTGGTGTTACATCCATAGGCATTGGCTAATAAGAGGGATTTTCTTAGTTATAAAACTAGGAAACTAAACCCTGGAAGCCTAAACTCACTTCAAGTAAAGACTATGTTACCCATTAAATATGAAGGAACCAAAATGGATGCCATTTTTCCTGGGAAAGGTAGAAGAAAGCTTTTACAATGGAGATTTTACAAGAACAGTAGCTGGGCTAACAGTCCAAACTTCCTTATGTAAAACCAGTTTTTAGTACAACTCCTTGGCCATTATCATAAAAAGCAAATATATGTTCTTGCGCAAACATTTTATTTTATTTTATTTTATTTTATTTTAATAAGGAGAATAAAACCTGAGGGAAAGTGCTGCCAGGCTATGTGGAGGTGGAAAGTACAACATCCATCTGGAATAACCACATTCAGCTCAGAAGAGTTGCTCTAGATTTACACTATTGTCCAGAGTATTAAGAGAGATAAAGGTAAAAAAAACCCAAATGTGAAATGTTTGGATCACATTGGAAATGGCAAGCTTACAAAATCCTAATAATTACAACAAAACCTGATGAATCTCCCGGGTTACCCAGGGCTACAGGAAGCAATCAAACAAGAATATTAAAAATTTAATTATTTCTTCGATTCAGCTTTTAACAGAGTATATTGGCAAACGTTCCTTTATGCACACTCCTTTTTGTGTGTGTGTGTTAAGTAAGATTATTAAAGATGCAGGTATCAGAAATGTAGGTTCAGAAACCAGCAGCTAAAGTCCCAAGGAAATTACTAGTAGGTTTAAACAATATTTATGTCATGCTTTAGAAGGAGCATAGGAATGAAGCAAAATGGATGCTAGCAATGCCCACCCCCAAAGTGCATGGTTAATAACACATACTTCTAAAAGAGACTTGAGATTATCCAGAAAATCATAAAACAGTAAATCTTACACTGGCATCTTGCAAACATCTTTAAATTAAAATAGGAATATAAAAAAGAAAGAATTTAGTCTAAACATTATTCTCTAAAAATGAACAATGATTCTTCCCAAAATATTCATATGATTTTGATCTCTTGGTACTGCTTGGCCCTCTAAAAAGTCATGAAATTGGACAAAAACTTCCTCAGTTGTCAAAAGATTACAGAAAGTCTCCTTAAACAGAAAAAAAACCAGCTGAAGACACAGAATAAGAGGAAATACCTCAATTGATTAAAAATTATGGTAGAAAAAAAAGGGTATGATTAACTGCCAATAAAAACCTGAATTCTAATGGGCTTCAAAAATTTCCAGTGGGATCTTGCAGTAATTGAAGAGCATTTAGAAAATGGATGGGAGATAAGGGAGCACAGTCCACTTTCAGTAGTGATTTTGACATTCTGAAGACAGTGTCACCAAAAGCAATGGCACTTTTGGTGAAGTCACAGTATCACAGTATACATCTGATAAAGTTTGCTATATTTCTTAGTCTGTTAAAGACTAAAGAGTTAAACATGTGACAAATTTATTTGGTTTAGCAAGTTTAGCAAAAATCTTTAAACAGACCGAAATAACTTGATCAAAGAGCAAAATGATGGCTATGTGCAAAATTGACAAATTCAATGTAATTTCCACTAGAAGAAAAAATCGGTTTAGCTGCTCATGCACATCAGGAGAATCTAAACTTGCAGCAGGAATTCCAGGAAGAAATGTGTGAATCTCTACAACTAACTCTATATGGAGTGTTGATTAATACAATTGTTGCAATAAAAAAGCCCCATGAGAGATCCTATATGCTTACAAGCTTCAAGCTGACATGGAGATTCACAGCTCAATTTCTCTTTAAAAGATAACTTTACAAGATTCTGCTGATAAAAATACCCTGCCTAAATTTCCAGAATCATGTCTGAAGAATGACTGCAATGAGCAGTGACAACAAGGCTCCAGGGCAGACATACTATGATTATATAACCATAGATTGACTAGAACAAAAAAAAAAAAAAAAAAAAAAAAAAA
>VZTI01004115.1:102245-133494 GCA_013397865.1 Struthidea cinerea
AAAAAGGAAAAAAAAAAACCAAAACAACAACAAAAAAAAACCACCCAGCACTGTTTCCATGGCCAGTATAAAAATACTCAAATAACACTTGATAATTTTGCCATTGGTCTTTTAGTTGGTTGATGAACAAGAAATTTTCTAAATATGCATTTAAGAGCTTAACTTCATTCATAAAAGCCATTCACAGCCTCATGGAATGCTGACAGATTTCCCCTTATAATCATTACTGGAACTTCAGGCAATATTAGTTCTTTCCAATCCTTACCAAGGAAAAAAAGAAGAAAGCAAAAATGAGAAATACTGAATAGAAACATGGATTCTAAAGGTATCTCTAGCAAGCAGGATGATAATCAATTATAGTTTTAATTAGGAATGTAAAGCTGCCAATTAAAAGGCAAATAAACAGATAGTTTTAATAGATTTGGCTATTTCTAATTCAGATTTTGAGAAATACTTTATACAATCTGGGTTTTTTTTTCTGAAATTCAGCTGATTTTATGTAATTATTCACTCAGTATTAGCACTCATGTTGTAAAATACATTTAAATACATTTACAAGAAAATAAGTTGTGATTCCTACACTAGTGCAAATCTTGAAGAATTATTTACTATATGATCACACTATATGAAGTGATAAAAAAATACTAAAGAATGTAAATTAAAGCCAAGAATTCAGAAATATGATCACCTGCAAGAGTTAAATTTGCATGTGCAACCTTGATTTGTATTCCATTCTGTGTTAGTTAAGATCCTGATGCCAACATCATATCAGAGTCCAGAAGTGCAATATATTTATCCTGTGTTGAGACCCTAAAACAAAAGGTAACAGTCGTTGCCTCTTTTTTGCCAGTGTACAGACCTTGTAAAACTAGGAGCTGATCATCACACAGGTGATGTTCTAAATAAGGGAAACATCAGAAGCAAGGACAGAGAACATAACCCTACTTAACCACTGATTCCTTACCTTGGCAAACTCAGAGATTGGCTTATACAGGTCAAGAGCATGAACCTCATCCAGTGGTACTTAGAGACAAACCAGTAGCCAGTCAACCATCAGGCCCCAGTGGAAGTTTTGTTTCTGGATAGCAAAGATAACAGCGAGCACACAGATTGTGACATTCTTTCTGACTGTCTCCACCATCCGCAAGTTTCACCTGTCCTGTTAGAAACTGCACCACGTTACCAGAAATTGCTGGATTTTTCAGTTGCCAACATCCAGGATCCTGTTCTAAACGAGGGAAGTAGAAGAAATCTTTTTTCAGCAGCAGCAGTTTTGGTGGCTTTTGCACAGATGACTAAATTTAGCTGTACCTGATGCCCCTCTAGGGACAACAGAAGAATTTTCAGACCCTGTAGCCAGTTTGAAACATGCTGGGGGGGGGATCCAGAGCAGACACTTTGACTGCTGTACTTAGGGAGCAAGCTGCCAACTAGACTGTTTCATGAAACCACCAAAATTTTCTCTTTTTCTCCTCATGATATAACATCAGTCTCACAGGAGATGAGACAGGAAAGCAACTACAGAGAAATGCAGTAGTTCAAAAAAGCAGTATTTCATTCTTTCATCCTCATTTCCTCTAAGTGTAATGTCTGTGCTTCTTCCTTTCTCTACAGCTCACAGTATGGCAAAGTAGACAAGGACCCTGATACAGCTTTTCCTCATCAGGCCCAAAAGCATAAGGTTGGTGAATCCTGAAAATAGCAAAGTTGGAGAAGTGTGAGGACAGAACTGATGCAGGTCTAATGAAAAATGAATGAACTGAACATGCAGACCTAATTGTACCATATTTCTATGAACTCTATGTGTCAGAGTTCTTTTGGTTAGGGTATGAATGTAGAAGGAAAAGAATTCACTCTTCATATAATGCCTCTTAGTATCTTTTCTGTGAAGCCCTAGAAAGGGTTATGGCTAGCTAGAATAGGCAAGCCCTAGCACTGGTTAGCTAAAATGGACAAGTAAGGTACAACATTCTACCTGCCTGCTCAGAATTACATTACCTAATAGATTTCAAGTCAGAAGAGAACCATTCCTCTGAAGAAACCAGTAAGAACTCAGTGCTCTTCTGTCCTCTCTTGCAGCAGAAGATTTAGTCTACTTCTAGGAATATGTAGCAGGTAGCATTCTATAAATTCCTTTAAAGGTAGTTATACATTTTTTTAAAACAACTGGAAAATATCTCATCTTTACGTTGCTCAGCAGCCATGAAAATTACACTGTTTTCTTATTGCATTTATTGATCTCCCAGTGATTTAATTTACTCTTTAAAAACTGAAAGCTTCTTTGCTGTAGTAAAACTGTCAGCCTAATGAAGAGATTCTTGTACTTTCAAGCCCAAAATAGTGATCTATCAATTAAAACTGAGAGAACCTATTAAATGAACTAGTTTTTCATTAGTATTTCCTTTCATTTGAGAGTTGCAATGCTAGAGAGATCCTAAGCTACAAAATTCAGGAACATAGGAGAAGACATTCTTAGGTATGATTTTCACAGGAGAATTTGCTTCTCCTCTTGTTTCAGAAAAGATTGGGGTTTCTAGTTTTGCTTTCTTACTATCTGGGACATCTGACTTGAAGAAGTTGACAGCTTGAAAAGCTTATGGTCTGGATGATGCTTTCAATTTAGGTAAATTATCTTTAAACTAATTTAAGGTCCATTTTTATACAAAATTGTATTTTTATTGAGAAATACACATTCAAGAATGGTTATTTTTTCACTTTATACAAACCACATACTGTGGAGGCATGATTAAAACACACCTGATAATTCACAGATGCTTTTAACAGAGCTCATCACTCTGTTGTGAATGTATTTAAGGATTTCCTTTGTCTGTTGTTCCGGAAAATATAACCGTGGTATTCTTAATCTTAAAAGAATTTTAAAACCATGCATTACATTTACTGAATGTAATGACTTCTTGACACTGGTAGATACTTCACCATTTTACAGCTACAAACAGCAGGAATCAATTTAAAAGCTCTTCTTATTAAAGGCCGAAGGAAAAGCAAGTCTCAGCTCTTGCTGAAGATGAAAACTTTTCTTTCAAAAACATCCATGTAACCAGTTCTAAATCTGCAGGTGCCTCTATCCACCAGACACCTTATTGTATGAATGAAAAGGGGTACTTATAAAGCATGAAAAAGCTTCCCCATTAACAGTGCAACATTTTTTGTGTCTCGAAGTAATGAGGAACAAAAAAGGACGGGTTATTCTGCTTCAAATAAAAGTGCTATAAGCACAGTGTCCTGACCACACCCAAACTGGAACTACAGTAACTCTTGACTTGTTCAGTTAGGAGGGCAGGATGTGGGGGTTTAAGGGAGAAGGGAGAACTCATTAATTAAGAGAGATGGAACAAGAAATCATGGCTAGCAGGTTTTCAGCTAGGATGGAGAGGTCTTAGGTTCTAGCCCCTATTATAACCTGTGTATGCTATCCAGTGATCTGTTTATATAAAATAAATGAATTTACCAAAGACAAGAGCTATGAGTGCAGACAGGTAGCTCTGAATTTAAGTGCTGCTTTGAAATCACCAAATCTGTCAGGTATTATTTGATCTTCCAATATAAACTAATATTTTATGAACAACAACTGTGAAACAAACATATGAAGCCATTATGAAATAGATATTCCAACTGTCTTGCTAAGATAACATGATCTACAAAAATGAGAAGAGCTTCACATGTTATAACTATTGCATCTAGTCACTGTTCCGAGTAAAATTTATAATCTGTCTTTGAGCACAGACTGGAATACAAGATTCCTACTTTAAATTATGTGACTAAATCATTATCCTATAAAGACTGGGTTGCACTTGCTTTTCCTTAAAAATGTGCAACACTTTAAGGTGAAAAATACCTCACAGGTATATATGGTCTGGTAGGAAAAATGTGTGTAACAGGATGTGTAGGTTCAAACACTCTGCTAAGACAACTGAACTGACAGTCCCACATCTCAAGTCAGTACATCCACAGTACAAGTCAGTGGATGAGCACAAAATCTCAGAAGTAGCACCACACTTCTGCATTTCATGTTCAGTCTGACCTTGTACACTTGCTCTGAGATGGTCTGCCAGATCCTAATCCTGTAACAGAGATTGCTGGAGAAGATTCATCAATCATATTAGTGTTCTATCATGAGATGAAATAACTTTTAACTTAATTTTTATATATAAGAGACTGTATTCTTTGGTTTCAAAATGATGCCACTCTCATGAGTTTTGCCAGTTAGATAAAATGAATTGGACTAAAACTACGCAAATAATCTACTAAATAGAATGTATGATGTCTGCAGAAGGAATACAAGACACTTCCCCTAAACAAATCACAAATTTTAAATCCAGTTTTTCAACAGATAAAGTATTGATGCATTGTATTAGCCTCTCCTTAGTTCTAAGCATTTAACTTGAAGTGGAATTTCTCAAAATCTACAAATTAAGATTAATAAAACTGCTGTGAAAAAGAAAGCCCTATTGTTATAATCTAATGGGAACTGGGACACGCATCTATCCACACCCGAAATGGAAAAATTATTTGCAAATGTGAACCTATATGTTGCAAGTAATTAGGAAAAAACACAAATATTTTAAAAGCCTAAGTTGGTAAGTTCTAATTATAAGTTTCCAAGAGAATCTTGACTAAAGTCATTCATGTGCATGCCTACTACATGAATGTACTCAAATGTATTCTTCTACCACACATCTCCTATTGATTCATCTCATAATAAAGGCACGGTGCATTTGAAGTCAGTGTGTCTCAGATCAGACCACATAATTCAGTCAATCCTTATTTATTTACTGAAGCAACTGAAATATGTAAATATGTCATAGAGGTATCAATTCTGCATTGCAGAAAATACAGCTAAATAACCAAACAGAAAGTCAAACTCCTCTAAAAGTCACAGCATTTAAAATGCACTTGCTGTGGCTGCTTAAAATGTAATGTATTCGGTGACTGGGGCTTTGCTGGAGCAATCACACAAAAAACCCAAAGAGAAATCAACTATAGTACTAAAGAATCATATTCCAATTATTTCTTTCTTATGCTATCTGTGAGCATTTTTAGGGTTAATGTTGAATATCAATCCATAAATATACCTAGAGATATCCTAATATTTATTCAATTACATGAAAAAATCACAGAAATTGATTACTGGAAAGCACAGTTATTGTCAGTAATTAGATCGTGAAATTCTTTTTCTGCTCAAATTATCAGTTTTACAATTAAGGCATGTTAAGATCACTGGATTTCCACTCATCATTGTCTGAAAACCACAACTGTTCAAACAAACAGTACTGCAGACTTCTTGAAAAGTGTGCTGTATCTGGCTGGAATGGAGCTGATTTCTTCATGGAACCCTGCAGGGCGATGGGTTTTGGATAAGAGACTAAAACAGTGTTGATAAAACACCAGAGTATCTCCTTCATAACAACACTGAAGAGAAGCAGACTCACAGAATTTCTGTGTCACTTCCCCTCCCTATGTTCTCTCTGGATGAAAAGACTGATGCCACACTTACATTCTTTAATGCCCTCTAAGACTTGGCTACTTCAGCTATTCATTTTCTGATAGCTCCTGATCCACAATCTCTTTTGGACAAACTTGGTTTCTCCCACAATGCTCTTTTTTAATTCTTCCTTTTGTACTCCGGTGTGGCTTTGAATGCCGTATCTGAAGCACCTGGGAAACATCTTGGTTCTTGAGTTGAACAGTTTCCTTAGAAAAATATGTTATTCAGAGACTGCTTTGCACAGGTCGAGTGCAAGATGGATATTGAAAGAATATTGCTTGCTTAATGCCACTAAGAAAAGACAGGTCAGGGCTGAGGAATACATATCTAAGAACTGTAAGAACTGGAAGGAAACTAGGTCAGTTAGGGAAAGCGGGAGTGAGCTGACCATGGATAAGGGAAGAGAACTTCTTCAAGAAAACCCTCCCCTCCCCCTCTTCTGAATGAGATCACAGTCTCTATTTTGTTCATCTCCACATTTCCTGGACCTCGGGAAAAACGGTGCTTTTATCCTACACCTATACTTGAGGTTTAGTCTGAAATAGTGTGTGACTATGTCTGTCCCATCTCCTACTGAACCACTCATCATATGGTTCATGTTCCTTGCTGCCAAAGATCCTCATAGGTGGATCTCTTTGGTTCCAGAAACTTCTTCTCCTTAGGTATTCCCAATGCAGAGACAATTATTCAGTCACTGTAGCCTTTCTACCTCATAATGGGCATTCAATCCACCACAGTTCCCTTTCACCCCATGTCTGCCTCCATTAACAACATGTGTGCAAGAAAGGCACCTAACTTCAAGAACTCATCAAGAATTTAAATTGAATGAGTACCTCTAGCTAGACAAAAATAGGTCTCTTTCCACAACACTAAAATGCTCCCACTGTATGTATGTGTGTACTTTGGGTTTTTCTTTTTGCTAGATATTAGCTTTCCTGAGTTATTTGGAGAAATGTCAATTCCCTTCACCATCAAGAGTATCAGCCAGATAAAAGCAAAAGAAGAGAAGAGTCAAAATAACTAAGTAAGTGTGTAGTATGACTACAAATTTCTGCGGTTTAAGGATGTCTGCCAAATTTAGATCATGGGTATTTGTCTAAAAAAGATAATTAGCAGACTGGAAACGAGGGCAAATTGATGTGCTTTATTTCCTATGCATGTCAACACTTCTGTTGATGGCAAAGTTTGAAACAAAAAAGGTAGGGAAAGCTCTAAAGCTGACACAAGGTCTAATTAAGACACATCAGTTCTTTGAAATAGTTATCACCAGTATTATCACCAGTAGTCATAATTTCAATATCAGAGTAAGTTGAGGGTTTTTTTTATTATACTCAAAAAATATCTTGTAATAGGCATCCAGAAAGCATTTTTTTCAGATAGTGTTCATAAATGCAGCCATCAGCTCCAATTAAAGTGCTGCCAGAGTCATCCACCTGTATGCCAGCTGTATGTGCATCTCCAAATATATGAAAATCTGTATTTTCTCAGTAGATTTGTTTGCAGATGTCAGATTCCATTTTTATCTCCTGGATAAACAGCAATTGAAAGTGAGGGAAGTCCAGTACATTTAACTGTAATATATCCAATCAGTTTACTTAAAAAGCACGGAAGAGGCTTGGGAAACAAATGGATCAAAATTTATGCATGTATGCACAAACCTAATAGGTGTAGATATACGTATATATATGAATGCACACATAACCGGATGCATAGTATTTTTACATAGTAGTTTTAGTATTGAAAAAATTCTCCAAACTCTGGTTCTGTCAGATTTAGTAATACAGGTAAATTTGATTATTTTGATATCTTTTACAATAATTATTTATTCTCGTAGATTGACAAATTCATTTCTGTAATAACCTATTTAGGTATCTACACACACAAAAATGCATATTTGTATGTTGACTTCCAGGGGAATTTTTAAAAGAACTTGTGTTAGGAGTGCTGACTCTCAGTAAAGTTTTTATTCCTGAATAGCTCAAGTTCTCTAGAAAAATCTAGAGATCATATTGTACAATGAGATAAAAGATGAAATGTATCAATGATTCCTCCAAGTCAAACAACAGAACTTTGGGTTTATGATCTTGTCTGTGCTACCCCCATTCCATCTGCCCAATAAAACACATAGAGTAAACAGCAGAGAACACAGTCAGCTTGTTTTAAGGATAAAGAACTACTGAAACCTTGTTTAGATTAAAAGACAGCAGTTCCAGGGAGAGTAAATCTGTCACAATTTATATTTAGCTTTTATGCCACCCTTCTCACAGACCAAAACCTCAAGTTATATTTTCCTCTTTTCTTTTAAAGTACAACCAACCTGATGTCAAACATTCTTTACCACATTTCCTTTAGCTACTGTAAAATTCCATGCCTACTCAGAACTCTGCCAGCAATGATTTAATTAGTGCTATTCATTTTCTTTGCTGGATTTTCTTTTTTCTAGAGTGCACAAACAGTCTCAGTTTTACCTCCCAGGAATACAGTCTCTCTGTGTACATCAGCTGCTGAGGAACCATGACGTTCAACAGAGCTATCTTGGGTTTAGATTTCACCTTCCTCTTTACCTGGCACAGTAACTGGAATCGAAGATACGTTTACTGGCTGTTTCACAGAAAGAAACAAGATAATCTTATAAAATCACTCAGGTTGGAAAAACCTCCAAGACCATTGCATCTAACCACTAACCCAGCACTAAAAAGTCCACCTCTGAACCTTATCCCTAAGTGCTACCTCTGCATGACTTTTGAATGCCTCCAGGGATGCTGACTCCACCACTTCCCTGAGCAGCCTGTTCCAGGGTTTGATAATTCTTTCAGTGAAAGAAGTTTCCTAAGATCCAAGCTAAACTTCCCCAGGCACAATCTAAGGCCGTTTTCTCTTGTCCTTTCAGGTACCTGAGAGAATGAGAAGATCCCCCATGAGTCTCCTTTTCTCAAGGCTAAACACCTCCAGCTCCCTCAGCTGCTCCTCCTTGTGCTCCAGACCCTTCACCAGACCCACTGCCCTTCTCCAGCACCTCAGTGTCTTTCTCTTAGAAAGGGGCCTAGAACTGGACACAGGATTTGAGGTGTGGCCTCACCAGTGCTGAGTACTGGGGGACAATCACTGCCCTGATCCTGCTGACCACGCTGTTGCTGACACAGGCCAGGATGCCACTGGCCTTTCTGAAGCCATGTTTGTTTTTCCACAAAACATACCTGTTAAAATAAGTGTTGCTGTACCTTACTTGACATTCAAAAACCACTCTTGCTATTAAAGCAGTGGAAGAAACACATAAAACAGGTCAGAAAAAGTTACTCCAAGTATGATCCTAAAGCAGAATCTTTCTTGAGCAGAATCTGTAGAATTTTTGTGATTTGCAAATGGCTTTACATGAAGATTTTTTAAATGTAAGTAAAAGAGATGCTATCTTCCATACCACTCAAAATTGAAAGACTATTTCTGCATTTTGTAGCAAATGTCATAGACAGCTGCAATCTGCCATACCTGGATTTATCAGATGAGATTTCATACCTTAAGACAAGTCAATTTAATAACCTGCTCCTCAGGGCCAAAATTTTGTTTCTCCCCCATTTCCCTCTCTGTCCAGTCCCAACTGCACTCCTTCCACTTTCTTTATGCATCATTCTGACTAACATTGGAGGTAAGCACCAGATAACTCAGTTTGCTAATCTGGCAATAAAAGCAGCACAGCAAAAGAACTGGTATTTTGCCAGGTTAGTGCATTGGATGGCTCACAGTAATATGTCTGACAGGCACCAGAACTGGAGCAAAGGAAGTGTCAGGGCTGTGCAGCTAAGCTAAAGGAGGGAACAGAGCAATGCTTCCACTGTCATGTGTTAGTGAGTCAGAATAATGTTTTGTTTGCCTAGGTATAAAATGGCCACTGTATTTTCTAATGACATGGATAACAAGCAGCTATGCCTACTGGACAAGCCTTGCATGGGTTGCAGATGGCTTAAAGTTTTGCTCAAGCAACTAAGAGTGAAAATGAAGATTCGCATGCCCCACAACCTGCATCCGTGACAGTATGGAACCTGTAAGTCTAAAAAATATGTATTAATAAATACAGCCACCACACTACACCACATACAAAAACATATTAGTAATTTAAGCCTGCTTGATGGTGAGTAATTTTTTCAGTGGTGTGGAGGCCATTCTGGACCCAGTAGGTTGTTTTCTTTGCCCTGGATTTAAGACAAACTTCCTCTCAATTTCATGATAAGCAAAGATGGTAATAGCTAGAGAAGAGGGTTTTTTTCAGAATTTCTCATTGCAATTGACCACTAAATAATCAGCAGGTTGATAAAAAAATAAGTAGATGTTGTGTTCTATGTGTTTGAAGTAGAGAGCTGTAATGGCTAAGCACATCTCTGATACAGTAAGAGAACTCCAAAGGAAAGGACTCCAAAAAGTACTTACAATGAATTTCAACAAGCATTCGTCAGCTGAATAAATGACAATATAGAAATATGCATCCTGGAATCTGAGCACAGCATGCTACTTCTTCAGATCTGTTACTGGAATAATCATTGTTAGCAGCACTGATTTTAACCTATTTATTCAGACTGTGAAAAACCCCCAGACTTCTCGTTTTCCTCTGAAATCAGTAAGGGACTTAGGTCTGACCAAGTATCTTAATTTCTCACCTCCTTGTATGGTGATACAGAACCTTCTCTAAGAGCAACCAGAGACTGCACACTTGGTTCTACTGTGTGTAGCGTCAGAAGGTTCTCCAGACTGGGACTAGAGAAGATGGATATGGAGACAATAAGAAAAGGAATTCAATTTCATAGCCCCTCTTCAACTGAATGTGTTTTCCTGAAGCAAGGATATTCCAGGTAGAGTGGTACCAAGCAATGATCGGAGCAATGATCAAAGGTGTGGGAGCTGGGAACAGGCTCCAAACAAGAAAAACAAAACCTCAAAGGAAAAATAAAATTTGCTGTGTTTAGGACAAAGGAGACGAATGACCAGATGCCACAGCAACTGTTTCAGGAGTGGGGTTTTGGCCCTTTATTTGCAGATTTTGTTAGCCGGTGTTGGTAATAGAAAGATACTCCTTCACCAGTGATTTGCAGTGCAGTCTGATTCTGTGGGCTGCACCTATTAGGATGCAGTACCCAGCAGTCATCACTGTAGGTAAAGCCTACAGTTGTTTGAAGCTCCTTGGGAAACCCACAGAGGCTGCTAGGATCAGTAGAGCATAGCAACAGCAATTCCCAGTGCTACAGAAGCTGGAGCAGTTGCATCTAAGCACCCTGAAGAGAAATCTAGGAGAAGACAAATTGACTGCCATGCCAAAATGAACTTTCATTTATCTCTGCATTCTAATGGCAGCTTATGAATAATACGCTCTATTTCAGGACAATTTAACATAATCAACTTCAGTAGTGCTGCTGGATCGCACGAAATGATCACCTGAAGGCCTGATGTTAGACATTAATTCACAACACAGAAGTACATGCTTCTTTGGTTTTTTTTTAAACACTTTGTCTTTTGAGACCTGTTAACCTGTGACCAGTAGGAATTCCAATACTTTGAGAATCTTTTCAAAAGACAAGGAAGCAATAATACCAGTATGCAACTTGGACTCATCACAGGAAAACTTGTTCTACATCATTACATGAACACTAACCATAAATTCAGTCTTCCCATCTCTTTGTGTTCCCTAAACAAGAGAGTCACACCCAAATCAGGTCCCTTTGGTGCCACCAGTAAACAAACAAATAAATAATTGGGTGAATTTCTCTGATGGCAGCCAAGTAGTCTGTCCTTTCACTCCATCAACAGTACTGCTTAGAAACACTAACCAAACACAGTGTAACTCCCTTTTCATTACCTGGCACACTCATGGCAGAATGCAATTGTGCAGTTCTGGTAAAAAGTATTTTTTCAGGATACTGTGGAAAACTTAGAGCCACTAAAACCTGTATTTTCCTTAATTTGCTAAAAAAAAAAAAAAAAAACCAACATTATGAATTGTACTTCCAGATGTAATACTTAGTCTGTTACATCTTGAATTGAATTTTATTGCCTGATTTCAACAATTACAAAGGTCTGCAACAAGACTGGCTTAAATAAGTGATGTTCTGGTGGTAGTCTTGGGGCCTGTTTCACTGCAAAGTTATTAGCCCACAAGTAGGTTTTTTAATGTAATATGTTCTGTAAAACTTAGAGCCAAGTGGAGAAACCTCAGTTAAAATGAATAAATAAGTAATTCTTTTTATGTCACCCTCTGTCTTCAAAGCACAGTTTCCACTAACTCAGGGCTCAATTAAGCAAACCAGGCTCTGTGTGACTAAGTTGAGAAGCACTTATGTTATGACATATCTTCAAAAAAAAAAAAAAGCAAATTCCCTGGTAATCCTGATCCTCTTGTTTGATTCAGATGCTAGAACTGGTAGAAAGTTTTCCATGAATGAGGTAGGAGTTTGCTAGCAAAACAGGAGAAGAGATGTTAAAAGGAAGGACACTTTGAAAAACATTCTTTCCCCTTCTGCAAACTCTTTATAATCTATTTTTATAGAAGATACACAGAGAATTTTATATAAGCTTATGGACATAGCTGATTTTCCACTTCATGTTCCATTCCTGTGGCAGGAGACACGCAGGTTTAAATTAATTCTACATGAACCTGTATTAATTCAGGTTCTGTATCTGAATTTTCCTCAAAGGAGGGATTTTTAAAGATACAGGATGCCTAGGCAGTGACAGCACTGCTCCTAGAAAAGCCAGATTGCTAAAATGGAAAGGAGAGGTGGGCCCAGGAGTCAGTCTTCTGCAAGGTCTTCTTCCTACTTCTACCATGAAATTCCCAATACCCTCACTCTGAAGATAGCAGTGAAGTTTCCAGGGACAAAGCCCCAGCTTTTTAACCTTGCATACCTCTAAAACGAAGAAGAAATCATGACTACTAGACTTGCACTTCCCAGAAGTGCACAAATTAAAGGGAATTTTCTTCTTTGCATTTGAACAGAATATATTCAATCTACTTCACATAGGCAAGAAATTGAGTGGAACTATCAAAGCAAAGCTTGTCACATAACTTGAGGTTTAGTTGAGTCTTATGAGACATTCTGGATCAGATAGAAACTGAGGCTTACGAAAATGCAACTATTCAGACCAAGAGTACCCAAAAATGGAGGAACCAAACTTTTAGTAACGTTGTTACATGAAGCACAGGCTCGTTTTCCACAATGAGATTTTTCTTTACTTTGTAACCTGTCTTGGGTTCATTGCATTTATAGTTACCTTGGGAACAGGGATAGCAAAAGAACCAGAAAATATTACATAGGTATTTCATACAGCATTGTCCCCTACTTCAAACACACAATTTATTTGGCTACAAAAAGTTTGTAAAAAAATTAGTTTATTTGTTCTGTACCCTGTAACTTTTAAACCTTCCTGTAATATTCTTTCTCCTTTTTTTCCTTGCTTTATATGTATTTTCACCAACCTGGAATACATTGGAACCATGCCAAACTAAGAAAATTATGTAGAGAAACATTTTGAAATACATCACATTTAAATATTCTTAAATTTTTTTAATCTAAGTCTTCAAATTTTAATTACCTTGTAATTAAATTTATTCTGTGTAGACTTCTAACTTAAAAATCCCGTGGTATTAAAAACTACATATAAATTGCTGGCACTGAAGTACCTTTATAATAAATGAAAAGAAATATACACTTTTACAGTGCTTCACCTTCTCCCCTGGGAAGAGATGAATTCTGTCCTAAAACCACTTATTTCCCACCATTCTCTTGAAAGGGTCTAAATAACTTCATACATAACCACCTAACTGCAATCTAACATTGGCTAACTGCATTGCAGCAATGAATTTATTTATTGCTAGCACAACATTCACAACTTGCTCATTACCACTTTGTTGTCCACGTCTACTTTTCTGGCTGAAAAAGACCAATTCTGTTTTATCTTAACCAATATATGCCAAAACCATATGCTAAAAGCTCAATCAGAAATTTTTCTTTGAACCCCTTAAGGACCTGGTTAATTCCTCAACAGCGCATCCTTTTCCAGTCCGTCTCACAAAGCAAAATGAAGTAGAACATAACAACTGTAACCTTACCTGAGCGCTTGCAGAAGATAATTCACATCCCTGTATTACAAATACATAGAAATGGTGCAAATTCTGAATGAGAAAGGATACATTCGTATGGCTCCTGTTCTTGTTCCAATTGCCAGAATTTTCTGAACTGGGTCAAAAGCTAAGGCAGTGGGTAGGTAAGGAAAACCATGGCGAACCGTCTGAAACAGAGAAAACAAGCAAAGTGACTGCACTGCAACCACAGAGAACAGCATGAATGTTTTATGTTACACGTACAAGAGGAGAATCTGTGTTTTTCTATACATTGTAGCATTTTCAATACATTTCAGCAGAAGTATTAAAGAAGACACAGTATTTTGAATACAGCGGTGAATTTTGTTCACCTGAATTTCTAGTTATGCTTTAGACTCAGTAGTATTTTAAATGGTTTTATTGCAACAAAGTAGATTGCAAAGTGTATGTTTTTATACAACCAGTATATACTGCTGAAGTGGTACACTGAAAGATAACCTTAATATGCAGGGTAGCTGAACTGTAAACTGAAAAAAAGACACATAATATGCTTTCAAAACACTGTCAGAAACAACCTCAGCCTCAACAGAACAGCTCCAGCAGAAAGAAATGGAATATGTCCAGGGGAAGAGATCCAATAAACCAATAAACTGAATTGAGTCTATGAGGTAAAAACCCTTAATATCAATTTAAAAAACAAAGACGCCAGAGAAGATGTTCTCAAAACGAGCAACTAAACCACTCACCCTTTCTTAATCTTTATTTATAATACTATGCTTTTAATTCTAATTTTTGCAGTAATACTTTGGGGAATAAATAAACTGAGCATGATACAACACATCCTTGAAGATTCTCTCAATATTTTAAGTTACCTTAACCTAGAGGTTATGACCAACATGACTTGCCCAATTCTTATGAGGAAGCATCTGATGAGAGAGAACACTAACATAAGAATAAAATTGAAAATAAAAAGACTAGACTATAAAAATACACATAAAAATGAACTGTAATTAAATTTGTGTGTGTTGACTGCTTACCTAAAAATGGTTACAAAATACTAATTTTTTAGTATAATAGTAATGGTTTATATAACTTAACATAATAAAACCTTGAACTCTAAGACTGACTCTTTTTTTAGTAAGCGGTTGGGATTGGAGAGAAAGTACTTTGAACTGAACGAAATTTAACTTTTTAAGCTATTTTCCTCTTCCTTGAAATTATCTTTTTCAAGAACTATGTCTACTGAAGTGTTCAGCAGTCCCTGTGGAACAACTTCAACAAAAGGGGCTCCTTAATTGCAGACCTGTTGAGCAAAAGGCAGCTGATGATTCCACAGCTGTATCACTCCAACTTCTTCAATACAGCTGGAAACACTTGAACTGATACTCACAAGCGGTTTGGGAACAACCAAATGTATGTTTTTCAGCAAATAACCACTTCCTTAAAAGAGATCTTACTTGTCTCGTATCTTAATTACTGCTGATAAGGGAAGTTGTTTAAAGAATGTCTAATTATTAGTTTGTAGGTTGAAAAAACCCAGAAGCATATGCTACTTTAGTAAGCTGTAGAAAAGTAACTCTCTTTTTATGTTAATGTAGGCATTTATCAAAGATCTCAGTTCTGTTTCTGGTTTGGTTTGCTTTGTGTTTCGGAGTTTTTTAACTTTTTCGTCTTCTTAAGTGTTAGGATTACTCAAAATATAAAGTTTTTTATTCTGATACCTAAGCTGGGACCAGACATACACCATAAAAATGTTTTTACCTCTCACATCACAAAAATATCAGGAATCATGGATTGTAGTATTTTCTAGTGTGTTGAATATTTAGCATTTCTAATTTGCTATTATATTTGAAATATCTGTGTTCTGGTGAACAAATGTTCTTCCTCATCTGAAAAAAAACCCATATATATTTCACCAATTATCTTTTTTTTAATTATTAATTTTAGAAAACCTATCTATAGTAAAGTTTGAATTCCTATCAGTTCCAGCCACAGTAAGTTTCTCTGATGTTAAGCTATGACTGGAGCTTTCAGTACTATTTTTAAGATCTAAGAATGCAAAGAGAAATATTTTTAAAGATTTATTTGCAGTCTTGCCTACGTATTTAGCATCTGTACTGTATTTTCAGTATTTCTGCAATCAAAAGTCAGACTTCCCATTTGGAAATTTTAATTTGGTCCAGTATTTGAGACAGAACTAGGTTTTAAAGGAACAGTGATGTACATCTTTTCAGGATCATAGCTCAGTAAAATTTTTGAACTCTAGGATTGACTCAAAAATGCTATTTGTATTTTGCAGCCATTTTCCATATTTGAGTATTTAGACTAATTCCAATTGGGAGGTTTCTGTGAATGCAAAATTCTGCCATTCGTAAAATATTTTAAATAACTGTTGAAATCTATTGAACATCCAAGTAAATTACACTACTCAAGTAAAATACTTGTATTTATTAGGACTCTAAAAGAACAAAACCATTTTGGAAGGAAAGCCAAGTTATACAGTACAGGTTAGCCAGAAAAAGATGTCTCTATAACTGAGCGCTTGACACAAATCAGAGCAGCCTCAGAAATTATTCTGAAGATCAAATCTATTCAACAAAAGAACGTGGAAATACTGTAACACTCCCAACTCCCAGATGCTTTCCTCAGCTTTGTTCCAACAACCCTTCTATTTCCAAGGGGTTAAAAGTGAGAAAAAGTGAGAAAAATTGACATGGAAAGCTAGCACTTGGAGTAGACTTTTCAGTTGTGCATTGACACAGCTTGTGTGAACGTGTGTGTAAGGAGGAGTAACAATTCTAGAACTGTGCCTGGGCTTCCTTACAGCATTTACTAATACAGATGAAAAAGGAGAGAAGGCCACAAAATTAGCTTGATCCTAGTGTGACCAAAAAAAAGGACCATTCCTACTTAATCTGATTGTGTCCAGTAGGAACAACATAGAACAAAACTACCAGTGGTGCTCAGAAATGCAAAACAAAGTACTTAAGTTTTTTTCAGAATTAATCTCAATAGCAGGCACAAGCAGAAGTATGCTTAAAAATCAGTCTGTGTTCAAGGAAATATAGGGCCTAACTACCCCAAATACCCCAAGAAAGAAGCTGCCAAGAAAAAAAAGGGAGAAGAAAAAACCAGACAGCAGATGGAGCCAGGACTGCTTTTCTCCACATTATCCAGCTTCCTTTTACATCTCCTTTTTGGGCACGCTTTCTCTAGAGGCAGCCTGTGCTCCCTAGGACATACAGTTTCTGTGCAATACGCAAAATAATTTATTTGAAACAGAACAATTACAAATGCAGATACAATTTCAGCATGAATCTTTGTTCAGCTTGGTTATTCTCTTTTAAATTCTCTTTTAAATCATTTTAAGCAGTGAATTGCATGTATATATCATTAAAGTAATCTTTACACAACCAATTTACTTAAATTAATACAGGAAATTGATTATTTGGGCTTGCTAGTAATCTACCAATGAACATTTTAATATCCTGTACAGAACATAATGGTCTTTTTCAGTCTAAGATACCATGATATATTTCATTAGCTGGAAAAAAAAATCCACTGGTACTAATATGCAATATCCAGTATAATTGTTCACACGGTGCATAATGCAATTCTTCAGTATAAGATGTTTTCTTGACTTTTGTTCTGTGGTAGTTTATATCAGACTTCAAATGCACCTTTTTAATAAAAGTGATTATAACATTCTCTAAATAGGTTCCAGAAAATACAGAACTAGAGCAAATTTTAAACTGGATCAACTAATAAATAGAGTTTATAGTCAAAAGTGTTTCTGTCAATTTGTATAAACTTAAAATTTGTAACTTTTCCACTAATATTTTATAGATACCCTGTTTCATTTAACATTTGACAGCAAAAGTGATTTACTTAGGTAAATAATTTTTGAGAATATGCACATTTGTTAAAATTTAACTGTGTAGTCTAAACCTGTGACTCAGCACGTAGAGTCTACCTTCAAATTGTGACCAACATGCCACATGCAAAAATGTCACTGAAGAAGTAATTGATTGGTTTGCAAAACAGAGGATGAAGTGTTGACTGAAACCTCTCCAGCCTCTTACTCAGCTATGTAGGAAATTAAAAAATGTGAATGATTACAGCATTTTCACCACTTCAATGCTATTTTTAGTACTGCGGTACTCCAAGATTGTAGTGGTAAAAATGAGTGCTTATACAAATCAGCTGCCATGTATTATATCACTACAGACCATGACATCCCTCATTTATGGATCTCTGTGTCTGTAATCTCTGACTGGTAAGACTGATCCCTTCTCATGAAAAATGGTAAGAGGACAAGATATCAGCAGGCTTCCAACCGAAGTAAACAATACAGGAGAGATAAATTTTTTATTAGTTAAATTTCCATTGTTTCGAAGTAATACTTTTGTAAAAATCACAGCTTAGCTAAAACTTTTCAAACCCAAGTTATTGATTGCTCTCAACCTATATTAGGAACCAGGGCTTCTGAGCATGTTCACTGAATATTCTAAAAAACTACCTTTTTTCTTTTTCTTAGATAAAGATATCCACACATAGTTCTTTTTCTTGGTGTAAAGCTAGAAACAGTCATCTGGAAAAAGCCATTTACAAAAGGGACTCTGGACCTGTAGACTGGGAAGGCTGATTGCTGTCCCTGACAAGATGGTAAAATAAAGACTAACAGAGCACACAGATAAAGATTGTTGCAGAAGTCAGCAGAGTTTCTTCAATGGGAAATCAGTCTGACTAGTTCTCTCTAATTCTATGAAGCTGTCAGCATGCAAGTAAATAAAGGGGATATGAATATACATAAGTTTTCCAAAAGCCTTCCAATAACATTCCACAGCAATGTATTAGAGAATCAGAAGTGTCATGGGACTGAAGAAATTTCTTTGAGGACTGATAGCTGGTTAGATAACAGAAAACAAAGCACAGAGTTTCACAGATTTTTTTACCCTGAAAAAAATTCACAAGTAGAGTTCTCCACGCTTGGACCAATTTTATTCATTGTCTATAATGACCTATAAAAGGTAATGAACCCTGAAATCTCTGAGTTCATAGCTAATAGTAAGCTCCTTTGGATAGTGAAATTCAGTACTCCTGGTGACCAACTCCTGAAAGACCTCATTAGAGTGACTTAAGTGGGCAAGAAGTTGATAAATGAGCTTCATCCTGGACAAATGTAAGATAAGACATCTAGAAGAAAAAAAATCTTAACTGCATCTGCACAATGCTGAATTTGGAAGTAGCATTTACAACTCAGCAAAGTCATTTTTGGACATGGTTGTCATTCCTCTGAAATATTTGGTTTAATATCCAACAGCAACCCGAAAAGCCAAGTAATGTTGGACATCATGAGGAAGAGCATAAAGAATAACACAAAGGGCATCATTCTGCTGCTATAGAAAACCTGTGTGAGCTGTATGTGGGGGGATATGACTAAGACTTACATAAACAAGTGAGTGGGTAAGCTAAACATATTTGGCAAAGCCATGGAGGCATTAAAAAGAAATTGAAGATTAGTTTGAAACAGGAAAAAAAACCACAAACAACAACAACAACAACCACAAAAAAAAAAAAAAAAAAAAACACAAAAAAAAAAAAAAAAAAAAAAAANTTTACACAATAGGTAATGAACTTCTGAAATTTGCTGCCATAGGAGGTTTTGAAGGCTGACAGTATCAGAAGGTTTAAAAAGGCATTGGATAAATTCATTCACACGATTAATAAATGGATTTTAAAAGGACCAGCTAAAGACAGGCCCTCTGACATGTCAAATCCAGTGATGGTGAATGATAGGAGATTGGAAAGGGAATGGACTGCAGAAAGTGATGTAACTTATTACCCTCCCTAAGTGACAATTCCGCTGCCACTGTCAGGGACTGACTGCTGGGAGATATGGACCATGGGTTTGTCTCAGCAGGGTATTTCTTATGAGCTTATTATCCTCGCCAGTAGCAGTGAAACAGAGAGGAAGAAAAAGGAGATCAGTATTGGTGGAGAAAAATACAGTAAAAAAGAAAACATGGAAAATGTGGGCACACAAAAAGGAGAAGTGTTATTGAAATAGGAATATTGGGTCAGGAAGAAAAGATATGCATAGAAAACAAGCAAAATTTCATAATATTTCCATACACAAACTTTTGGCATAGAAGAGTAATACTTTTAGCAATAGGCAAATTTGGGTTGTTTTTCAGTTTTTAAATTATAGAACTTACTTTGTTATAAAAGGTCACTTAATTAGCTATGGTAGAATTTTGAGAAAATAGCTGTCCTGGACATAAAGCAGACTTCAAATACAGCCTGAATTTTAAAAGTTCAGTTTCACAAATATCATACACTGATAATTATATGAAAAATAAGAGAGATTTTACAGTATTTGAAATTAACTGACTTCTATATTATACATTTTTGTACAATGAACGTACGAATTTTTTTTTCCATGACAAAGGTCTCTGCAGATACTTCAGAGATGTGTTTTTCCACTGTCATTTTCAGTTCTGCAAGCTAGATGTTAAAAACTGTTAAATAAGGATGGTCCTATTTAGATGCAATTCATATAGAAACAAAGGGCCAAGCTAAGTAAACCACAGGGGAAAAATAAGGCCCTCTGAATTTCAAAAAGCATTCTCTTCATGCTTGTTCTTTGAAATACACTGTAATGTATCAAAAATACAAAATTAATGTAATTTAGACAGGAAAATCCACAAATAAATAAAATTACGCTGATCCCTGAGCTTCATTATTCCCAGATCAGGTGAGGTTGGAAGGAACTCTGTGGACTGCCTAGTCCAACCCCTCCTGCCCAAAGCTAAAGTGGTTGAATTTTAATATCACTTTCTTGATCTATTTAAATCGGTGTAGCTGTGGCCAAACAACTGCTTGGCAACTACACCATCCTGCTACATCTGCCACAGCACTGAGTTACAGCATAATAAGTTACAGGGTCATACATGGATATAACCATCCCAAGGGAGGCATTATGCCCTTTGGAGAAATCCCAAGTCCACGGGGGAACAATGTATGCAAAATTCTTTCACCTCTTCCCTTCCTATTCTTTCTAAAAGAACTCTACCAAGTTTAACAACAACCAACCAAACAGAAAAACACCAACAAAACCCAGGCAAATATACAAAAAGGGAGGAAAAACTGAGACCACAATGAAGGAATTGCATCCATTGTACAGTAAATATGCTATAATGTACTTCCCACTATTGCCATTTAAACTGGCAAGGAGAAATAGGACCTCAGCCTATGGAGGAATGCCTTGGACGTTCATAAAACTGTATCTGCCCTTGGCTTTAATGAAAAACCCCAACCCTAAGCTACTGATTGCAAAGTGTGTTTTGGCCTGTCTCCTTAAGCAAGACTTCAGTCCAAATGCAGAATCTTTATAATCGCAGTAATTCAAATAGCAGTTCCATTGAGTTTGTTGTCGCATCGTTTAACTGTTATTACTCTAGAACTTGAGACAGGCTGGTTCAGAACATCATCTGCCTGATGGAGATCTGCTTTAGGGGTACTTACAAGAACTGAAAAATCATTCAGCTTATCTGATATTCCTGAACAGAAAATATTTTTGACTTCACTATGACTGCGGATGCAGAGAATAAGATAACTTCATAACTTTAATGAGAAATTAAACAAAAACAAAACTTTTTATTAAGTTTACATCAGACTAACATAGCAACAACTCTAATTAATTTTGCATGACTGCCCATTTTTGGATTTTCTGAAACTTTGCTACTTTAGGCTGATTACGTTCTGTTCTGTTATGGCTGATTGTGGCTTCTGGTCTGAAGCAAATGCTTTTGTTGCTGCTTTCAGAATATTTTAGTTTTTTTAAAAAATCATCCCTATTTGGGGTTTTTAAAAATTTTGCTGCTGTGATAAAGTTCTTGAAGGGTGGGGGGCTTGGGGAGGGGAATGGCAGGGGAGGAAGCTACAGAAACACAGTGTTAAAACTCTACTTCGATGTAGAGATAATCTGTATGATTGGTTTATTCCCATGAAAATCTGTTTTGCGCTGTAATTTGGCATTCTTGTAAACAAATGCTATTACCAGATTTCATTACTAGCATTCACAATATTGTTTACTATTTAATACTAATTCATAATTAATCTTCTCCTACCTTCTTCCTGTATACATGCTGTATGCAATTTGAAGATTTTTTTTTTCAGATGTTGAATTGAGAATTTAATCTGAAAATAATGGCCAGCCCCTCATCTCACACAGGGTGAAGATATATTCCAAATGAAATGGAGGTATTTTCTGGCAGGTTTTTACCCACTCAGAGCAGTGAAATCCAGCAAACCTTGCACATCACTATCCCCCTCTGCACTGCCTATGAAGCTACCAAGGACACAGCTCACAGATACAAATGAAGACAGTACAGCCAAGGATCGTAAGAATCAGATCTCTGTTTATATAACCACAGGACACTTTTCCTGCCTTTGCCTCATTCAGGGAGCATTTAAAAATACAGGTAGGGACAAACAATGAATAAAGTAGGGATCTCTGGACACAGTAAAATTAAGTTTTATCCACAGCTACAATGGAATGTATCTGTAACACAAGTGATGGTGGTCAGCTGTATCTGAGAGCACATCTCCACCCTTAAGGGATACAGTAGATGGAACAGGATGAACGAAGCAGAGATGAGCATTCATTAATTTATTATTATTTATTATTTTTGTCATGTCCAGTGGATAACACAGAGACCTTCTCACAGGAAGAACACACAGAGAATAGCATCCATCCTCCCCATATGCTGTGTACTGTTCAAAACAAATGTGATGGAGGACAGGAACAAAATGTAAGCAGACACTTCAAGAAAATAAAAAGATGCAATAAAGACAAGATTGCCTCACATACAGACATAACTGGATACTAGCTGAATATGGGACCTGACTTCTGAGTGTCTGACCTCACGACATTCTTACATAACAGATTTTAAATTAAATAGAAGCAATTATTTTTAATTTATTGGATTCAAAATCTGCAAAAAAACATGCTACCATATACACATGCATCTACATATATACCACAGAATTCAGCAAGGTTCCATCTGAGTACATTCATTCATCAACTCGGAGCCTTCAATACTGAGGTTGGGTTTTTTTCAGTACTATATACAACTTAACTTCAAAGGAACCATAAAGACTGCACCTTCTCAGACTTTGACCCTAGCTACAGGTGACAGATTGTCTCTAGTACTTTTTATTATTCATAGTCTTTGCTGGTGATCTGTTAGGAATGGACACAGCACTGCACAAAGATAACATCTCATTACATTTGAGCATGCTTGCCAGCCATCTGTACCTAATATTGCTTTCTCTCCTCTCCACAGATGCACATCACTTGTACTTCTAATTCTACAGTCCTCTAATTTTCCCCTATAATGATTCTAACACACATTGTGACAAATTAATATACCCCATAAGCTACTTTTATAAGCACTTTTTCTTAGAATAGCCAACAGACTACTATATTCATGTAGTTTAGGAAGGTGTATTAGTTCACGCTCTACTGCTTCCTTTTCTCTGTTTATAAAGTGAATTTACTAACTTTTCACAGTATTTTCACACAGACTTCCAAAAGTGATTTGGGCATAAATCATACACCAGAGAGTATCAGATGTCTCAAAACAGAAATCAGATATGAATGGATATTCATCTAAACTAAGTGAGAATGGGGTCTGTCTTGGATTTAGTCCAGCTCCACTGAGGACAGATGCATGTTTTACACAAAATATGCATTCCTGTTTGGAAAAAAAATCTTCATATTTTTACCCATGAACCTCTAACTAATTTCTTTAAGAAATTAAGGGTAAGTATTTTTCTTTCAAAAATAAATTGGAGGCAAATTTGCTCATGCAACCAACTTTTTATGTGACAGCTCCTCAATCTGAACATTCTAGCCAACCAGGCTGAATTTCCTCCATCCTCCTAGAAGAGATTAAAAATTGCTTTTCCCAGTGCAATAGTGAGAAACTTTCTCATTAACTACCTGGTGACCCACAGGTGAGGTATTAATATAGCCAGTGCGTCCAGTTCCCACTAGCAGTTGGCCTGGAGAAGAGGAGGATCCAGGGACACCTTGTAGCATCTTCCAGTACCTAAAGGGGGCTAAAATAAACCTGGAGAGGGGCTTTTTACCAGGGCACGTCGTGATAGGACAAGGAGGAAAGGCTTCAAACTAAAAGAGAATAGATTTAGATTAGATATTGGAAAAAATGCTTTACTATGAGGGTGGTGAGGCACTGGAACAGGCTGCCCAGAGAAACAGTCGACGCCCCATTCTTGAAAGTGTTCAAGGACAGGTTGGATGGTGCTTTCAGCAACCTGGTCTAGTGGAAAGTGTCTGTGCCCATTTCAGGGGGGTTGGGACCAGATGATCTTCCAGCATCTGTGATCCCATGGATTAAAAAAAAAAAAAACAAAACAAAACAAAAAACCCCCAGACCAACAACCCAAAAATCCCGCACTTGAAATGGCACACAAAATTAGAGAAAATAGTAAATAGTTCAACCTTTAGGTTTCCCTTTGTGAAGTCAAGAGTTGAACTCAGTGATCCTCAAGAGTCCCTTCCAACTCAGGTTATTCTATGATCCTTATATTGTTAAAAATGCAAGGTCAACCATAAAAAGCAAAACAATTAAAAAATACATTAAGTTAATCTATGCAGCATGAATTTGTTCTCCTCTTGTAGGGATTGATTAAATTATCTTTTTCTGCCATAGTACAGTGAAGCCAGAAATCCATCTATAGTCATTCGAGACAGAAAGGAAACTCAGAGTCATTCTGGCTATCTAAGGTGGACATGGAAACTGACAGTATGAACAACTAACCTAAAGATCACTCTGCAGCTGTGCAGAATATGTGCAACAGAATGTGAAAACAATGGGAGACGCAATGGGAAGACGTGGGATAAGTTAAATATGCTAAAAGAAAAACAGATGCAAAGCAGGTCAAGCTGGAAACTCAAAACAGTGGACACTAAACATTCTGGCATTTTGGATTTACCGTGGCATCTATACTGCAGGAATAATAATCATTTCCATCTCACAGAAAGATTATGAAGGTCAATTCATTAATGTTTATAAAGCTTTCAGAAATACAGTGGTGAGCACTTCTGTTGGAAAAGTCCATGGGGAACTTAATATTCAGGCATGCTCTGAGTTTTAAGTAGGCAAAGAAATATTGAAGTACTTTCCTATGAGCAAACACTATTTGTTCTTCTAAATTAAATCTATAGAAGAAATACGGGATCATGTAATTAAAAGTTGTCTGTGCAAACAAAGTTATTTAAGAAATGTGGGAATTTTGAGTGTTTTGTTCAGCAATCTTAAAAGTCTTGAAATAATTTTGAAGATGTAATTGCACGTGTTGGCCATGAAGGGTGTGCATTACTTCATTTGGGATTAATAATGCAAAAAGACAGATATTTGCACAAAACCCCCAAACAAGTGAATCCAGTAATATGACTATAGGTACCTTAAAATCTTCAAAGATCTTTCAAAGGAAGCTTTTAATGTGCTATGCTCTTTCCTGTGGGTGAGTCCTATTTCTAATTAATACAAACACTTAAAAAAGAAAAATACATTATGCTCACCACAAATTTCATGAAATTACTATAATCTAATTTAGAAGTGCCATTTTTGACTCTGTAGTTTTAAACAGAATAGGGTTTTTTACTGAACTTCAGATCCAAACTCTGGTATATAGGAAAAAATCCTTCCCAACATTACCTTATTTACCATTTAATATTGAATGAACTCTGAGAACTTACAAATAAAGGATCATACTAATTTTAAAATGGGTTTTCACTGAAATGTAACACTTTGCAAGAATTTTATTTTTTTGTTCCCTGTTTGACCTTAGTAAGGAAACAAGACAGATTAACCAAACAGCCCAAACTGATTAAAAGACTGTGGATAGCTTGTAACAGAGATTTTTTTGTTTTTAATTCTTCATAACCAAAAATGTGCTCCTGCAGCATTGTGCTTAAATTGCCATTCCAAAATTCATCTCCTCACTATTATCACTGAACTGTACTGTCATGTTGCATTTGCAGTTAAAATACCTACTTGACTGCTGTCAGAAGGATTAAATGTTTATCTTCACAGGTTGACAAAATAAGGTATTACCATCTATAAACTCTGGCAATTAAGATTTAAGACCACCTGATAGGAAATACAGATAATTAAGCTATTTAAATTGGCTACTGATTGACTGTATCTTGAAGGCCTGTTTTTGCCAAATGTAAGCAGGATTAGGAAGGCACAATTGCAGTTGGCCATGGGATTCCGTACCGGTTTTAACAAAAGCCTAAAACTGTTCTGGCCTCCATGAGTTTTGCATAAAGGCTGGGTAATGTACATACTAGAACTATGACTATACTATCAATATAAACAATACAGCAAGATTTAAAGGATGATTATTGGGCTGTAAGACTACCCAGTAACAACACTGAAGACCAGTTTGGAAAAGAACAGAAATCTCATTTGGGGTTTAAAGGCAGTCCATAACCATTTGGGGAGTAATTCTTTGAGAAGAAGATTAAATTGTCAGTTCTTGGACCTTTTTGTGGGTATCCAGGTGCTGCCCACAGCAAAAGAAGACATGGTAGAGTAGATTAATTGTATACCTGGTAAAGTACCACTGTTACTGTGCTCTTAACTGAGGTCTTAATTTCAAAGTTACTAACCTCATGCTCTACAAATTCAACCCTATGATTGTTCTTCATGAAAGCCTTGAGTAGTTCTATATGGGAGACTTATTTTCACGAGGAACAAGTACTTCTCATACAAAAAAATGTACATCTTCATTCTTATTCAGTTTTTCCCAACTGCATCATCCCCTAACAAGCAACCTTCTGAAAAAGTAATAAAATCACTGTTTTTCTCCTTTTATGTTCCCTCTGCTCAAAGTTCTACTCAAATGATTTAAAACATCCTAACTGTCATCTTCTCACTTCCTCTATTAATCGCAGATCTCTCCCCAGTGCCGTATTTTAGTTTCTAGATGCTCTGGACAAACACAGATGAGCCTAAAAAATCCTTGCCAGAGGGAAAAACAACACGTCTACAGAGGGAAAATAAAAAGAAGCAAACTCAAGGAAATTAGGTGTATCCCAATTAAAATTAACATAGACTTTACTACCTTATTCAACTGGATCATGCCTAGTTTTAGGATGATGCCGTTATCTCACACATTCAGTTCAACTAATGTGAACTATAATCGATATTTTCATGATTTCCACTTGGAGACCCAGATCCCAAGAGCAGCCCCTAGATACAACCTAAACTGCACCTCAGCTTCCTGTTGTCACAAAATAGGTATGACAAAAATTTCAAATTGCTTGAGTACTTTGAAAATGCTGCCACTGGTTCATTATTACAGCTACCAACATATAAATTTATCATGCTTAAAACAGGATGTAGCTATTCCATAAGTAATAGTTTCAAGAATATTTCATTCTTTCAGTACAGAAGATCACATTAATGTTTTAAATGTAAATGCTAAAAGTAACTCATTGAGAACATGTCGGTGTAAAATATTCAGTTTACCTCTATTAAACTCTGATCAGTATCTCAAAAAGACATTGTGGTAATAAGCATCCTAAAAATGCCACAAAATGGAGAGCTGGCTTTCAGGTGTGCTACAAATGAAATCAGGTGTGTTACCATTTAAAAACAGTGTTCTGCTAGAGGATTGGATCTGTGTTTTCAGTCAAGCAGACCTCCCACAAACTTCAGAAAGGCAATTTATTTACATAAAAACTGCAGGGAAAGGCCCTTTAATTCTTAAGTATGAGTCAGCTTTTATGTTTCACTTCTAAATGAGGATTTTTAAAATCAGCAAAGAAAGGAAAACCAGTCTGAGGTGCCACTTGGGCTGTTAGCCCAGATGCCTTGATGCTGCAGGTAACAAACCAAAACTGCCATTAGCTTTACTCAGTTCTGTGTGCAGCAGGATCACAGATCACAGATCCTTAAATATGCAGCCCATAGAACTTATGTAACTGAACATGAAAATACCCAATTGAAATACCAGAAGGTCTGCTCAACAAAAGCTTGCGGAGGACAGAATTTGGGTTATGTCCATGTCGGTGCATTTTTCATTCGATTCAGACTGACTGAGGTACAAATTGTGGCTGGGCTCTGGCTCCCTGGAGCAGTCAGGGTGAAGCTGCACCTGCGTCAGGCCCCTTCAGCTCCCTTGCAATAGTGCAGGACGCAGGACTGGGCCCTCACAGCTTCTGGGGCTTCCTTCTAACATGCTCGTGGTGCTCCTCAAGTGCTCGAGAGCTGATGAAGTGTGGCCCGTGGATAAACACTGCAGAGTGTCAGGAGCACATGATCACTGAGTGTTTTGGAAGTTTCCTTTCAGCATACCTTTGTATCTTGAAAAAAGGAAGCCGGTATTTTGTGTACAATAGACTTCTGCAGTAACATGCATTCATAAGCAAGTGCTGCTGCAAGCAACCAAAAGGTTTCCTACACAAATATTTACCTTGCTGAGAACATTTTAACCTGAGAGCTAAGACAGGCAAATATTGGCTACTGAAATCTTCTTCAAATGACATATTCCTTTACACATATTTCAAGCAGATCTATCAGAACGTAACACGGTCTTCAAGTAACATCAAAGCAAACAAGGGAAATAATGGAGATTAGGAAAAAAATAATTTCATTTCATCCTATGTTGCTCATTTTCACAAATATGCCACACAAAATAAGACTGTCTCACTAATACAGATCTTCATCCCTATCACATGATTTAAACATGAAGAACCATGTTGAGTTTTAGCCTTTGAATGTCAGACCTTCTAATGATATTTTAATGTACCTTGATTGTTTGTATTATCTTTTTTCTGAAGTGACAAAAATGGGAAATCACTGTACTGAACACCCGGAGTTTCACAAAATGCTAAATTACTGTGTACATAAGCAAAAGTAGTCAAATCCAAGCCTGGGAAGCAGGTATGATTCTAATGCACTCGTCACTGACACTATTAAACTACAGAATAATTTTAGTCAAAAGGCTGGAACCTGTTGTGGTTCAGGATGGCAAAAAGCTATATTTAAAAAAATTAGAATTTTGTAGAACCTAACTAAAGGTCTCTGAGTCTTTAAGCCATAGGGGCTCATCCTTCTCCCCTTGAACTCTGGAAGAGTTTTGACACTAGCTGTAGCTGAAAGCCAAACAGAATTAGAAACATGGTGTCTGAGATCAGGCAAGCTGTGTGTTTCACAAGGACCAGATCTGCACACTAAATGTCTTACAGGCTTGTCTTGGTTGTTTGTATTTCCTTCTTCTCCCCAAAACACGAAAAGAAATGATGATGTGCTGGAGTTGACTATAATCTAAATTTCAGATCAATTTGTATCTGATTAATAAAAGCAAAGTATACTTAATAGGTGGGGTCCATTTGCTCCTAGTAATGCAAATTGCACTAATTAAAAATTCTGGTTTTGAAGCTTCTAATAAAAGCAAATAAGCAAACAAAACTTCTAGCAAAGCCACCAGAATTCACATAAAAGTGACAGGTAATAGTAGAGCATCATAATCTCCTTTCGTGTTTTGTCTTCATTACAAAAGTATGATTTTCATATTGCAGAGTTGGTCAGAAGTATCAAACAGCTTGTACTATTTTACAGGTGCAAATATTTAAGACCACCACTAACAGCTTTGTTGCAGAAAACAGACACAAACCAAAATACATACAGGGATAGGTTATGCTTTCTACTCATAGAAAATTCCCACTCAAGGAACTGACAAACACATCAAAACCAATGCCAAACAGATTTAGCAACTTTTGGTATTTATGCTGTCCCACTAAGTTTGCTATCATGCAATCATAAACTTAAGTACTAATGGTAAACAGCCACCCTGAATCCACATCCAGCTCCTCACAAATAATTTAAATCCTAGGTCCAGTAATCGCTGCACTGTCTTTTATTTCTAGCTTGTGCCTTTTTCCTAAAATAGAGAAGGAAGGGCAGGGAGGATGAGAAGAGTGAGGAGGGCAAGAAGATGTGTACAATTTTCAAATTCTAATGACTTGTAAATGTTACTAGTTCTAGCACCAATCGGTTTGCTTTCCTGTCCACAATCCTGTCAGCAGTTTGGGGTCCAACTGTGAACTTGGAATTCGGCCCTGAGTGCTGAAGTCAAGATTTATACAAATTTACTGACCACCCCAACTCTGCAGCAGGAAGAAAAAAGCATCCACTGGATCTCTGCCTTTTCATTCCAAAGTCCTTATACAACCACTGCAGCTGTCAACTAAAACGCTTATTGGTATCATATTACTCCCCCCCCCCACACCCCCAAATCCAAAGTAGCTTTTATTATTTTCATAGAAAATAAAAATACAGCCTTTACCTTACAGATCTGAAAATAATCTGAAGTGAGCGTCTCCTGGATCTCCTCTCTGGGTGTCCCTGCAGCTCCCGCAGTCCCTCCTGGGTGCACGGAGCCACCACCAGCCCCACTTCCACTGCCACCGCCACTGCTTCCAACAGGGGATGAGGCAGTTAAACCATCCAAAACTTTGCGAAAATTAAATTTCTTCATTTTGGAAAAATCTTTCGGAAGATTTGGGGGGGAAGAAAGGATGTGTCGTAACACATTCAGCTACATGTAGCGACCGAGAAAGTCTTTAATGGTCCTCTGAGTGAGGCAGCACTTTAAGTCTCTTGTACCAAACAGAATGTCAATACTAGGTATAATTGATTGAAAAATACAAAGGCTTCATTTTGTCAGACGCAAAAGCTACCTGGAAAGGTCCTTTCCAAAAATAAATAAATAAATAAAAAATCCACAAGCAGCAGGACTAAGATTTACGTTCAAACAAGGAACAATGGAACAACCGCCATCGGGTTCACTCACAAAATCCACATTTAGCAGTGGTCAAAACAGAAAAGTAAATAAAAAATTCAAGCCGGCATCCAAAACAGTGGGATCCATCCCTCTACCTTATCTGCCTAAGATCTGCCTTCGACACTTGATTATTTCAGCAAAACTGCCAGAATTCGTCTACATTCAATTTCCCCTTCCCTTCCAAACCCCTTTGAGCCAGGGGTATCTCTGCCCCCGAGGTTTCCGAGCAGCGGATTCCCCGTTCCCTGCCGCTGGCGCGACTCCTGTTTCTGGTTCCCTGCCCACCCCAGCAAATGCCGGCAGCCGCTGCCGCACTCGCTGCTCCTCTCTCTCCCCTCGGGCTCCACGGCGGGGTGCGAGATGCGGAGTGAGAGCCCCCTCGCTTTCCTTGCCGCCCCGGCCGCCGCTCCGTGAGGAGCGACGGCAACGAGCGATCCCCTAAGCCAGTCCGGCCGTCCCGGGCTGACCACCCGTCCCGTCCCTGCGCTGACGGACCCCCCGCCCGTCCCGATCACCGAGCCTGAGCCGCTGCCGTGCTCTCCCCCCGGGGCCGCTCCGGCGGGACCGGGCTGCCTTCGGCGTCGGGGGGACCCGGGGCGGGGAGGGGCGGGGCAGGTGAGGAGCGGAGCGGGGCAGGTGAGCGGGGAGCGGAGGGCGGCGGTGGCGGTGGCTCCTGCCCGCCCGGCGCGCTCGCAGCCGTTCTCCGAGGTACTGAAACCTCCGCCGGCGTCAGCCGCAGCTCCTCCTCCTCCCCCTTCCTCCTCCTCCTC